>JAYRBW010001064.1:0-14019 GCA_036023295.1 Invenusta paracnida | reverse complement strand
AGCTGCTGGTGTGCAGTCTTTGTCATAATACACTATGTTAAGCTGCTAAGCTGGTTGTTCTGACTATCGTAATATAAGATTACTGTTTAGTCATTTTAAATATATAAACAGTAAGAATAGATGTCTAAATGCTTACCTGTTACCATATTGATGTTATTCAAAATTAATGTATATATGTAATTGACATAAAACAGGATGTCAAGTGACCTGCATAACCTGTAAAAGTCATGCAAAATAAAAAATACCTCCAAAAGTCATGCAAAACTGCAATGCAACTTGTAAAAAAATGTTTGTTAGAACATTTTTTTGCTAAGCACAGTCACTATGACTGCATGGAAATAGGCTCCCTGGCATGCTGAGCTGTCATTAAGTAAGATTGTAAAAATAGCCTCAACAGAACAAATTTTGCAATTCATGATACAATGTTGTCGATTTCTGGTTGCTGTCTTAAAGAAATTGCAAATTCCCTGTCCATTATGACAAACATATTTTCATGGCTCTATTTTCAGTCTCTCTGATAATACACATAGAACAAAACTCTTAGATGATTCATTGATGTATTTGGTAGAAACAAAACGGCTTGAAAATGAAGGTACTGAAGCTGACTGAGTGAAGTTTCAGTATGATTCTATGTACAGTCGTCTAACACTGAAAGAAAAATGCATTGCATTTAATAAAACATATATGATCATCTTGATAATTTTTTTGTTCACTTGTATTTGAATCTTCTGATACCAAATATCTGCAGAAGTTTGTTCAAAGGGTTTTGTGTATGTCTCATGGCCAAGCATGGAGTGAGGGTTTTCATTGAATAAAGATCTCTTAGTTGAAAACCAAAAGGAGGAGTTTTTGGTTTTGCAAAGATTGTGCAAGGATTATCTTCATTTTCGAAACAATGGTAAGCATTTATTTTTAAGAATATTTTTAATACTTTTCATTTTTTATAATTCAGGCTGTCTTCAGACCACATATTCTGTCAGCAAAGGCATGATATTATCTGCTCGAAATTCATATGCACAATGCAAGACATCCAAGCAGTTAGATGCTACCAAGCTTTCTGAACAGAGAAAAAAAGAAGCTGAACTTAAGAGAAAACTTATGAATTGTCTGAAAAGGAAATAGACAAAAGAAGCTGCACCAACAACTTGACATCCTGGAAAGTGCAATTTATTTTTTGAACAAATAATTGTTATAATCATTGAAAAATGTATGTAACTTCTAAATTACTAACTTGGTTAGCACCATTGACACAATTTGGACATCATATTTATTGACTTTAAGATAAATGCTATTGATTCCAGTGTTAACTTTTGTAGCACCTGTAGGTGGCCAGTTTTCAAGTAAACTTTGACAAGTCTGATTTAGTGTATGGTCTGTTAGATTTATGACAATTATGTGTTTTCCTGTTAAATTTTGACCACCCTATTTTTAATTTACCTGTTTAATATATGTTAACCTCTTTTTATGTAAATAGTCTTGTCTAAGTTGTATTATATTTTATTTTCACTACCTACCTATTTTTTGAAAATAACATCTTGCTAAATTGCCCATGAGTCCTGCAAAAGTCACACATAAAATTTGTTAGAAACTGCTTGACACCCTGAGGGAATTATGAGAGAACACAGATAGTACTGTTCAATGGTAGTAACTGGATGATTTTCTTTGGAAAAGAATAATGAAAAACACCTCTGTTTTTAAATACACTTCTAAAGTAGTTTTCTTAAATAATAAAGTAGTATACTTAAGAGATTTAATGTAAATTTATGCATGATTTTGTACTCATTCATTGTACATGTTGTAGAATAAATAGTTGTTCAATAAATAAATAAATTCTAAACTTAAGGCACTTAGGTTGTTAGCTCCTATCTAATAATTTTTTTCAAAAGAAAATTAATTAATTTTAAAGTCCAAAAAGAGCAAATTTATGGTTAGCTCAAATTACAAAAGATGAGAAAATCAAATTTTATTTGTTAGCTCATTTTAGTGAATCTATATCAGGCTTGATATTGTCCCACTTCTTCAATCACTATATCACAAGCAAACAGCAGTAATTAGATGGAATGGTGAACGAACTAATGAATTCTACATCTAAAAAGGTGTAAGACAAGGGTATCCTCTCCTCAACTTTTTAGCATTTACATGGAAAGCACTATGCACGAATCCAACATAGAAAATGACAGCATCAAACATTGGAGGAAAAATAATCAGTAATGTCTGGTATGCAGACGACACTGCCCTCATCACCAACACCCCAACTGAAATGCAAAGCATTAATGATAAAGTTAATAGTGCTGGAGAAACACGCCTGCTAAAGTTCAATGCCAAAAAGACAAAATATCTCACAGTTGGCCACAGGCATTATGACACCAACATCACTGTGAATGGGCAAAGCATTGAGAAAGTAAGCCATTTTAAATACTTAGGATCTCTGAAAACAGAATTCGGCGACTGTACAAAAGATGTCGCAACACGCATTGCCTTGGGAAAGAAAAGAATGACTGAACTCAGCCCTCTCTGGAAAGATCGAAGTTTACCTTACGCACTCAAAATAAGACTGGTCAAGACCCTCATATGGACAATGATCTCATACGGTTCTGAGGCTTGGACACTAAAACTGAAAGATGAAAATAAGATTGAGTCAGCAGAAATGTGGCTCTGGAGACGACTGCTCCGAGTCAGCTGCCAAGAAAGAAGAACCAATGTGAGCATCCTATAAGAAATGAGATTACAACGAGGTCTTCTACACCACATCAGAAAACGCATGCTTTCCTATTATGGATACATGTGCCGACCTAATGGTTGCCAAATAACAAAAACCGTCGTACAAGGACATCTGAACGGAAAACGGAGACAAGGACGGTCCAGATTACAATACTGCGACAACATTAAGAAGTGGGTGGGACACAATGGAAGGGTGCACCCGTGCGACCCAAGATCGCCGAGTTTGGAGGTCTGCTGTGAATCCGACAAGGGTGACGGCCAACGACCAGCAATGACCACGCCGATAAACAACAACAACATATAGACACCTCAAGTCAAATAGAATTTAATAACTTAACGACATTCTCATCACAAAAATGGCATAAAAAGAATTTCTCTTTTTCTGATTACACACTATTCTCTACATTAAAATTAAGCATTTTAATAATTCCCATCTACCCACTCTCTCACGCTCACTCTCTTTATAATTCAATTTATTTTTACTCAGTTCAATGATCTGTTCCTCAGTTAAAAATCCGTGAACTTGGTATGCGAGGAAGGAAGAGGGTGAGGTATCCCAATGGGCCATCATTACAATTACCTCCAAAGTTGTCTGCTATGATCCGATTACTCAGCTGTGTCAAGTATGCATCGGTCTGGCGCCCATAAACTCGATTTTCGATCCCCTGAGAGAGATCTTCTGTCGAAATCGATCGTATCGGTCGAATTTTCCGGAGAACTACAACTTGCGAGGGAATTTGAGCGACACAAACTGTTTTTCAGTTAATAAATTTGTGGAATAGTTGGGTTAGTTCTTTATTGAGACAGCACAATAAATATTAAATATTTAATAGAAAGAACTATTATAAAAGCATTTATTTTAGAGGAAGCTTTTGGGTAAGATCATTGTATATTAGAGATAAAATGATGCAGTCTTTTCAGTTGGAAGATATTATATAATAACTGATAACATAGACAAGCGTGTAACATTTTAATAAGTATAATAATACTATATATTAACGATTAGAATGGAAACTATTAGTATATTATTATAAGAGTTTAAATAATGATATGCTTCCGGCATTAAGAAAATTGACTATAACTTTCTACTACTTAAATTCATCAGGTAAAGATGTACCTACGAGTATATTTGAATTACTTAATTGAAATACATACTTTGATTTACACCAATCTTTTAAGAACCCTAGAGTACTATAGCATGACACAGGGGTACCTAAAGAGAAATATAAAGTGGAACACTTTTGAAAAGTCGCTTTAACGCAGAATTTCGACTATTATCAAGTAGTATACGGGTACATAGATAGCTAATATAGGATAGTTGCAACATCGAGGAGGTATCTAGAATTCCAATATTGATTATTTTGGTTTTGCATATATTGAAAGTTAAATGCTTATTATAATATTAAAAATATTAAACTAGAGAAAGTAAAGTATAACAATTTTTAATTATTATTGAGTAATTATTATTAAGTAACAATAGTTATGTCGAAACATTTCTCCACGATTATCTTAAATTTTACAAAATATATAATTTTTCAATGTGGAAGAATTATCCCATCCTTCTTTGAGTGTTCACGTTTAAGTATAGATCATTATTATAATATATCATAGAAATAGGAATATTACCAATAATATTATTAAAATTGAATAATAAGTTAAAAAAAATTAAGCTATGTTTTTACATTTTTAATTATAAAGTAAAATCATAGATACTTTTAAAATAAAACAAAAAAGTACAATATAAATCATACGTGATGTCTTCTATTTAATCATATTTCATAAAAATTAGAAATACTGAAATTAATATTTTAATATGCAAAAATCAAACACCTTTTCATTTGTAAGCTATAAAGGAAATATTTTGTAGAAGAAAATTGTTTCAAATTGTAAATATTTCTACAACATATTCTAAGCATATAAATGTGCAATTACATTCAGTAGAAGTATTCCTGTAATTTATTTAGCTAGGTTTGACAAAAACAAAACGTGAATCGATGATAAATCAATGAAGAAAGTATATATGTATAAATATTTATTAAAGAACGTTTACTGCAATTACATAATTTAAAATTAATTTAATTCAAGTGTTAGGCCAATTATATTTAATATTCTACCTTTCACTCAAAATAATGCTTTTCAAAAATATCGAACTATGTACGTAAACATGTAACTTTAATCTTCATATTTTAGGTGAGATAAATTTTACTTTACAATTTTAATGAAAATGATAACTATATCATCTATTTGGTATCATATCAAGGTGATCACTATTTATGCACAAATTATAAAATACATTTTCATTTTAAGAGATCAAAATAATGTTATTGAAATAAATCTACTTATAGTAAAAGGGTATATATATATATATATATTACTTTCTAAATAAACTATAACATATTTTATACAATTTAATTTATTTTATCTTAACTATTAATTCTAAATGAAATGCAAAATATCATCCACTAATGTATGTACGATCGAATTCTGTAGATATGCTGATGGTAAGCTAACTGAAAAAAGAACATTGTGTGTTCACCCATAGTTCAAAGGGATTACGTTATGCAGCATCATATTTTATTCCGCGTTAAAAGGTGACTTGCGCCTAGTCTGCGCTTATCTCGCGGTAATGTTTCAGGAAATTTGATTCTGTGTCCTCACTGCGTAACATCTTTATTATTAACTATTAACAATTATAGCTTGTCAATTTTTCTCATATCATTCATTACCTTTCAAGCTTTCTCAAAGACGGCAAGCAAAGAGAGACCTGTGCACTTCTATTGTTGTCGATGGCAGTTGCCTATGCGTAATCAATAATCATTTGATTATTCCCCATTTTGTCACACGTTATATATTGGAGTAAAACGTAATGACCGTATTAAATATTTATGGCCTGAATTTTAATTAAAATTGAAATGACTATGAGAAACATCAAACGAAAATTGGTTAAAATTTAATACCATAAATATGCTTTTCAAATGTTTATATTAAAATAAATTTTTAAAGCAAGTTTAATTTATTAAAATTAATAAAGAAACTAATCGATTTTATAACAATTTTTGCTGTAGTTTTAAAGTAGTAGACATTTTTAACAATTTGATTTGATTAAATTTCATGCTAGGTGCTATTATTAGTGATAATTAGATAGCAGGTGCAGAGTACCAATCTATGACTGCACATTTTCATTGAAAACATATTTATGAGGTATTTCGTTACGAGTAATACGATTACATTAATGAATATTGAATAATTTTAGCTTACATATATGCATAAATATAAAATAAATATTTGACCTCATATTAAAATGTTTTTATTTTTACTTTGATATTTAAAACATTGCTATGTGTTTTAGATTAAAACATACAACAATTTTATTTAAATTTATTAAAAATACAAACAATGTAAATATAGACTTTTATAAAAGGCATTGTTTCAGTGATTAAAAATATACATAATTATTTATTATATTTAATCTTTTACACAAAAACACAAACGATATTCTCAGAGTATTTTATTAAAATTGAATAATATGTTTCTTTAGTTCACATAATAAATGCAAAATTTATTATTTGAACTTCTGGAGTATATCACTTTTAAGATGTATATATATTTTAAGAAGTGTGCAAGAATCGCAGAATTACCTAGTAAATTTAAAAATTTCAGATAAATTTAAATCCGAAAACTTTGAAACTCCATGTCCTGTATTTAGTTATCCGCTATTCTGTGCTATGATATTATTCTTTCATGTATTTTATTAATGGACCGAGCACAGGGATTATTTTGCATAGTCAATGAACAGAGAGCCGATGTTAATAATCAAATATAAACATCACTACAGCTTGTAGAAAATTTGAAACTTCATGAAACTTTGTGCCATACCACAAAATTGCAAAGTCATATTAAATAAATTTGAACAAATAGTTTCTATACTAAAGGATTTTGGTGCAGACAGACCTGAGACAATCAACACTGATGCAAATCAAGATTTTGTGGCAAAAGAATTTACGCAAAGCTCATGTAAAGCATTCCGTTCTTTGTCACAAGATAGTGATACATAAACATTATATTACAACAAATGCTACAAAAACTGGCCAACAAACCTCACAGTATGTTACATCAATTGAATGATGATGAAAACGATCACCATATGCAAGCTGCGAACTGTTAATTAAACAATGTTCTGATGAAGAAGAATTACTTGATAATATCTTGTAAGTAAATTAGGCTAAATTAATTCTTAATTGTTGTATTAATCATAATTTCTAATTTCTCATAATTAATTTATCAAAGTATAATTTCTACTACCAGGAATCATAAAACCCACATAATGTAGTATCAGCTGAAATGCTCTTCCATGGTGTCATGACATAAACTGGAATAACTTCCTTCGGAATGGCTGGGCTCACTTTTCTTTTTGCTAGAGTAGTCATTGGAGAATGGTATTTAAATCATTTTAAAATCAATGTTTACCCTATACTATAAAACAACGTAGTCATCAACAGGTTTTTTTAATATCATGGGGCTCCTGCATATGATAAATTGGAAGTTAGAGAACGACTGGATGAATGTTCCAAAACAGGTGGATAGGCTGACATGGGCTAATTGATTGGTCAGCTCGGTCTCCGGATCTAACTCCAATGTATTACATTACTTTTTATGAGGTTATGTTCGCGACAAAGCATATGAAACTAAGCCGACTACAATTGACCATTTGAAACAATTAATTGACACTGAAGTAAAAAAAAAATTTCCCGACCTTACCAGAAAAGCATGCTACTATGTAGTATGTACAACGTTATTAAAAGAGTGTAGCTGTTAATGGTTACCATTTGAACATTTGCGATGAATTAACCTTTGGTTGTATATTTTCTTCTTTATTGTAGTTGTATATATGTATTTGTTACTCAGTATAAACATAATTTAAACAGCATTTGATCATTCATATTTTATTTTTAATTTTATTAAGAAATTTTGGGTCACCCATATGTATGATATATTTTATACGCTTACATTTAAATGATTTACTTTTGATAATACTAAACATAGAAATAGATTTATAATTTCTTATGTCTTATAATTCCTTAAGTAAAAAATAAAAGAAAGTATATTTCTATGGATCTTCTTATTATAATTAATATATGTATAAACTCTAGTAAAAGTGAATACATTTATGGAAATCTACTTGCAGTATTTCTAGCTATCATTGTAAAATAAAGTGGAAACTAGTATATTTTCAATATACGAATATTCTAATTATTACTCTCATTTTTCATTGTGACATAACCAAAGATAGAGATGATATATTTGTATAATTTAAAAAATGTAACGCTCATTTCATTGTAAGGTTGTGTGATATTATTTTTATTCGTCAAGAGAAGTACTATTGCTAAAATTGTTCACCAAATCTTTCTAATAGTATGTACATATGTATACAGAAATTAATGGATATATTATATGAGTATATAGCTTTGCATGATTACAGCTGCCTAGCTTGACACTTTGACATCAATGCATTATTAAGAAGAAAATATGTTGACAGGAGAAATGAAATTGCGCGATAAATCGATCAATATTTTGTCTCGTGTTTTCTTAATTTCTCACTCTCTGGTTTTACCAACGAATATTTTTTGTTTACAAATCCGAATATAATTGAGGTTATTTATACTGTTATATATTATATATAGGTATTATCTATTAAATTATTACGCATGAAAGAAGAAACTCTTTATATAGTATCCTTATTCTTTTGTTCATTAAAAATGAAAACAATTATTTCTACGTTTATAACTGTTTCATAGTCTTACATTTTTCTTATTATACTTTGTCAACTAACATGAAGAAGGTTTATAATATCATCCTAATCATTTTTGTATTTTTGCTACAACATTATCACTGACTTGTTTTCTTCTTCGATATTTATCAATACTGTTTAGAAAATGTGTTTAACAGGAAAGTATAATATAACTTGCGTCCTCATAGAACAATAAACACTTAAATTTATAGTCGATGCTTTATTTCACGGTTTCCTTGTATCATCTATGCACACTCCTTTTAAACCCATTATTTTCGTATAACTCTCGTAACTTTTTTATTTTAGTGTATATACTGTAATATAATACATATAAATTAGCAGTTTTTTTCAATTCAAACACACACAAATTGTGTACGCATCACAGCTTCTACATCGACAACAGACGGTCGAAGGAAGACTCCCTCACCTCCGAGAAAATATAAACTTTGAACGGCGGAACACATTTCTGTTAGTTCAAGATACACAACACAACATCGTGTGCGCGAGGCCTTCAACCGCCTGGCAGGCTACAACACTCCCCATGTCCGTGTCAATTCACAAACCAATCCAGTCTCTTCCTGTAGTTATGTCCCACACCTTCCTTTAGTTTCTCTTCTCCTCTCCCCACCCTGATCCACAGCATCATTGAAGCTCCTCGAGTTAATGTTTACGTATTCTCGTGTACCTTTCTCTCCTCAACTTCTCTCCTCTTCTTGTTCCCCTGTTTTCCTTTCACCATTTCTCAGAGACTGACAGACAGTGAATCATATTCACATCCTTCTGCCTTTATCGTTACTGTTTTATTTCCTATTTTCACCCAATCCTAAGTCGAGGAGTTAGTTTTGAGCAGCATTTAAAATTAATCAACAGTCAGTTGTGGAGAGTCGAAAGAAAGGAAGTTGAATTCGTTTCTGCAGAGAGTTTATTTAAAGCAAGCCTCCTTTTGGGAAAGTACTTACCTACATTCGCATAGAGCTCTGTAGATTGTCAATATATACATGCATACTTTGAAATCTTTGCCAACTTTTTCTTTCCATAAATAAATTTACGTACAATAAACAATAAAGTGTGCGGCGAACATTCACGTTTAGCAAGGCAGCTTCAACAGAAATCTATTTCCATTATTTTTGAATTATTGTTACTTTTAAGAAGCTTCATTTATTTCCTGTAACGTCTATTGAACACACCTGGGGACTATTTGTGACCATTCAGTAGGAATTTCTGCAATATAAGGCTTTAAACTAAAAAATATGACTTTATTGGATTGTAAGCTAAGTGGTAAGTAATATTTAAGTATATGCAAATAATTGTCTATGATATTTAATTAACATTGCTATTGTTGTTAATTAGAACAATAAATAACCAAATCATATATATAGAATAAAATATGTAGTTAAAACATTATATAAATATCTACAATTATTTACTTTATCCATTTAAAATATTACATAAATTGTGAATAAAAAAATCCATGAATAATTTAAATAATAAACCAGTTTGGTTTGATATTGGATTTTAACATAATAAAAAACTAAGTAAACAAAAGCTATTACAATTTTTTAAATGAAGTTAAGAAAACAACATTTCATTGTAGTTTGGTAGGTAGAAAGTTGCAATATTCAAGCATGAAATAATATAGAATTAGAAATAGATTTGTAAAAGACTAAATTGTTTTACATACTTATATTATTATGTTATTGTGTCGATGTCGGTAAGATTTGCTGGATATTCATCACAAAAAAAACCATCCTAAAATATATGAACAAAGGATAGTATACTGAATATACGAAGTGGAAGAATGTGCTTTCCAGTATCTATATTTTTGAAAAGTTATTTTAGAGAAATTTTTCAAATATTTCAATTCTACGAAAATATATAGTCTGTATTTCATATATTAAAAGTAAATTATTTTGCTTTATAGTTTCTTATAGCACATTTGTGAAAAGCCAATACTTAAAACCGATATTTATAACTTAATCTATACACGTTAAAGTTAAAGGTATTATTTTAAAATACCTACAAAACTAAAGCATTATTACCACAAAACCACGCTATTGCAGTTCAACTATTGCTTTGTTAGTAAAATAGTAAGCATGTAAATTAGTAAGCTGCAAAAACTCTCTCATTTCTAGAACGAGAAATATATTTGTGTTTATTAATGACTTTATATTGGCAAGGAAGTAATAAATATGTTGGAATTAATGTATTTCTTTAATCGACCTATTTTTAATTAGTTATCTCATATATTTAAATATTAGTTGAAACTAACATATATATACTTCTGACACAGGCTCGTAGGTTTGAACTAATGCATTCTTCCTTATCATTAATGTTGAATATATCTAGAGCAGTCATTGAGAACAAACACTATTTGCATGCATAATTTTAATCACTGTCTGTTATAAAAACACTGATTAACTCAAACCAGATCACAGCAGATTACTTTAATTAAAAGTATTGGAACTTATCATAAAATGGCAGGCTTTATGGGCAAATTAATAGTGATTTGAAATGTTATAGTAACCTTTATAACACCCACTTTAATTAATATAATTGGTAATAATATATAGAAATCTATAGCATTTTTTAAACAAATCAATAAATTCTGTAAAATGCACTAAACAGTTTCAATTTTATAAAAATATACTATTCTGGTATCATTTATATAAATTGAAAGTATTACTCAAAAATGTTTTTATGTGTAAAATATTTGTATTTTTTTGTGCTTATCCATCATCTTAGTAAATGTAATCGTCTCGACCGTATTTATTAATTTATAAAATAATCTAGCAAGAATTTAGTTTAGATTTATAAAATAAAACATTTTGAATATAGGACAGGGTGTTTCCCTTGATCCCGCCGCTAAATTTGTATTCTATATTGAACATAATAGTTAAATAAAATCTATGTATAAATTATCTAAATTTTATTTTAACTTCCTCTTTCGACCTGTAAAAAGTTTGAGACCATTCATTTATTTTTAAAGTTAGGATTAAGTTCCACAGAGTTAAAAAACAGTTTCATGAGGCAGGCCTAAATGATGTCTAAAATATCTCGACTCAATATTCAACTCATTGCAATGCAATTTTCAAGACACAAACTAAACCCAATTATAAAACAACGTCTTCCAACACTTTGCCCAACAGCTGAAATCAGTTTATTAAAGCCAGGAGTATGTACCGGGGTTCGAACTTGCTACCTTCGGGTTTGAAGGCAGGAGTCCTTCTAACTTGATTACAATACTCTCCTTATGCAGCATTGAGCTCATTATCGATTGATTAGTTTAAGCCTTCGGCGAGTAATTAATTAAGATATATGTATATATCCCGACAAGGCAATATGTAATTTTTCCTATATTAATATAAAATAAGCTCATATAATTATACACAAAAGCATTCCTCCTTGTACATTTTTAAAATTACTATTAAATATACATGTATTGATATTTTACCTTATTTAGTTATGTGGTTTATTTTCTAATTGCGTTTTGATAAAGAACAATAAATTAATCTGTACTATAGAAAGGATAAATTATTAATATATATAGGGGATAAAATACCTACCTACGATCGTTTTAATAGCTGAAATTTAATTATAAACTCAAGTATTTTGATCTAAAGTTGTATTATAAAAGAAATAATATTTATCAAATCTTTTTATTTATAGTAAAAGTAGACATTTAAAAGTTTTTGTAATATTTCCTTCTTCGAAAATGGCAGTCAAACTTTATCTGCTTTTACAGTATACAACTATCTTAGAGAAAAAAAATCCAAATGAATGCTAGAAAAAAATTAATTAAATTAAATAGTTATAATGTTAATAAATATAAAAATCAACTAATACTAATTGGAAATACCTATATGTGACTACGCAATGCTTAATACTTATTATGTTTATTAGTTTATTTACGATATTCACAATTAAAAGTTTAGAATTATTTTAATATTTAGTTTTTTTATAAGAATAGCCTAAGTGTAGATATGTACATCCTTTAATTAACTTTCTAACTATAAGAAATAGAATAAATATATATACGATTAGACGTCATGTTTCTTTATTAACAGATACATTTTCAGAGGATAATGCTTAAAGTTAATAATTTTTTATATACATTTAACTGCCTTAAATATATATAAATCATGCTTAAATTTTAGTAACAACTAAAGCTAATTATACAAATATTTCAAAATATCTTAAAGCATTTTATTTCAATTATATTAATTTAAATATTTTTATGCATAAATGTAAAAAAAATACATGCATTTAGAATATATTTTTATTTTAATACTCTCACATAGAAAATTTATATAAAATTGTTTACATTTTAATTAATGATACCCAATTATTAATAAAATGATTTATAATTTAGATTATAACTTTGTAAATATGCAAATAGTAAATATTTACAGTTATTAATACAATATTTATTATTGAATATTTATAAATACATATAAATAGTTATAAAAAACTAAAACTTTTCCACTTTAGCTCTGTTAAAATAAATTAAAAAATAAAATGCTTATAAAATAATTACTGTATGACATAATTATTGAATTAACACATAATTGGTATTATTAAGTTCTAGAAGTACTTTATACGTAATTATAAACAGAGCAAATATGGAAGTATAATACATATACTATATAAATATAATTACACGATGTAAACGCACTGGAAAATTTTGTTTGTAATTGTTTTAAACTGAATCATAGATTTAAGAAATTTATTACTTTATTTATTTAGCTTTTCATCTGTATTATGAAACTGTTTATTGTACATTTGTAGTTATTGCAACTTATTCTTAGAAATCAGTCATTATAATATTTATTTATATTATAGTTATATCGTTTTTCAATAGCCAACAATTGGACACAACATTTCTTTCATTCATTTTGAAATGTAAAATAAAAAAATGGTCAAATTGTATATTATTTCAGAAAATCCTTAAATTTGGTACCGAATATTCATATTATAATTATAATATATTATTATCATTATACAATTATTATTATAATTGCTAAACTTTTTATAACTTAAATACGTACTACCTTTTCTCACTTCTGCAATATATACACTTTTCTACCAAATATTTTATGAAGTGTAAATAATAGTTTTAATCTAAATTTATAAGTATACTTCTTTATAATAATAGGGGGTAAATTGCGTTAACACGCCTTGCCGGTTACATATATAATATAATTTATTGCATTATACTTCTTCATATATAGATAATATAAATTTATAAACAATAATTACATACATTATGGTTACTATACTATAGGTTTAAATGTACAATAATATCTTTACTTTACTAAAAAAAATATGTGTTATTAAACATTTTTAATGTTTTTATATAAGAAAAACATAATATTCACTAATTTTATTTAAAATTGTCTTAATGCATAAATAATGAAAAGGAAATATTGGGTTCAGAGTGAAAAGTCGTAAATAATAAAAAGTCGTCCATAAATAAGTCGTACTGAAAAAGTCGTAATGTTTAAAAAGTCGTA
>JAYRBW010001053.1:0-14020 GCA_036023295.1 Invenusta paracnida | reverse complement strand
TTGCCCGGAATGTAAGCATGACTGAGGATCCACTGTAAGATCACTTTATCACACGATGAGAGCTAGTAGTCTCACAAGTGGCCTGGCCGTTGTTCTCCATCGCGGCTAGCATGGCATGGCTGTCGTTGCAGAACAAACTAATACAGGGTTTTTCGGAACAGCTTAAAGCTGTGATATTATAGCTAGGTCCAGGGCCAGAAGTTCCTTGCAGAAAGAGCTACTGACAACACTGCCCCTTGCTATGCAGTCCAATAAAATGGGACTGGCGGGGTTTCCGGTGGTTATGACTGCAGCCGCGCCGCCCTGCGTAGTTCCTTCCGAGACGGAGCTTTCCGTGTAAATCGTGTAATCTGTGCTTCAGTTTGTGATGACTTTTAAGTCTGTGTTTCATTGCCACTACTGAGCTTTCGGATTTGCACACATGACTATAGTACAATATTTTTAAATGCATTGATGTAATATACTTGTGAGTGTTTTTATTGCATATTTTAGCTTCTCAAAGTGTAATAAAAAAGTGTTAGTCGTTTATATATCTACACATAAGCAATATTTTATTAACGGATTATAAGTCACAAACAAAGAATATTATAATTACAAATACAATCAAATATGGTCCATATTACTTGTTGAAAAGCGGCGAACCTTTGCTTCTAACACTCTTCTCGGTGACTTGACTATGACGTAGTCAATGACACTCACGCAAAGAGTTTATTGATTATTCGCCAAACTGAACGTTTTATATTTACATTTACTTTTGATACTACGTATATGGGATACTTCTATAATAATAAGGATCCAGGATTAACATAGCAAGTGTAAATAAAAGGAACTACGAATCCCTTACCTTCCCATCTCTCGATGAGGGAAGCACTAGATATGGGAGTAGAGTTCAATCATTCAAACGAAATATATTTACCACATCATGCTTATAAATTGAAAACTTTATTTACCTTAATAATTTATCCTATAAGTCAATTTTAGTTAAAACATTTTTTAATAAAAATTACTTCTATATAAAACCAATAAAGACACTTTTCAAAGGTTATTCATTAGGTCGCAAATATATATACCTATTGCTCTGAATAAAAATGAATTTTCCGCAAATTATCTTTATTATAATCGGATTACAAATTATCGGAAAATAATCTCAACTTACACTCGTGTATTTATATAATATTCAAAATATTATAACAAAAATCTGCCACCGCTTAATACAGAATGCTTAGATAACTAATTTAACATATATGTGATATTGTAATAGATAAAAATGCAAACATGAACTATATTTATAAGAAATATGAAAATATAATGACCAATAATCTTAGCAATCAACCATTTCACAAATAACTTGCAATAATTTTATTAGTTACAGTTGAAAGTAGCTTAGATAAATTGTTAATTCAAATCAGTTTTATAAAGAAATTGAGTTTTTATATTAAAACAACATTTTAAATACATTTTTAATATGTAAACTGTGTAAACTGTGAAAACAACCACATTTTGTTAAGATGTTCAGTTTAAACTATTTTAACCGGTTGGACGAACTACAATTAAGACATTCTCCCCATTTTCCAGATCACGTAGAACACATGCTAGCCCAAGTGAGATATCGTCAAACTCGTCTAATCCAAGATGGTTTAAATCAAACTTCAGTCTTTGTTCAATGGACTAGTATATTATTTTATTTATTTCCTGAGAAACGACCAAGTCAAGTTGACAATTTAAATTAGTTTAATATATTAATCATATTGAGAAACAGTTTTTAATTGTACTATTGTATACAAATTTAATTATAATTATGATTAATTAATATTTAAATACAATATATATTATATTATATTATATTTTATTTATAAACATGACTTGAAATATGTATTCATATATTAAAATTATTAATTACTTAATAACCCAAAATGAAAATATATAAACATATTTTAAACATAATAGTAGTTTTATTTTTTATGCTGTATTCATTTTATAATTACTATATATAATTTTTACCCATGTCGAAATACTTTAATAACGCTAACTCAGCATTTGTTTAAATAGTGACAATTTACGAAAAATACAGCTAAAACTAGAAATAATTAACATGTATTACCTATACGTTTCCAGAAGAAAATAGTAATTTGACAATTCTGCAGCAACTGTTTATAAAGATGTAGGTAGTACTTTTTTACTTAACAAAACAAAACGGCGCGTCATTATTAACTGGTGACAATTTTAATAAAATATATACAAAAATGAAATTACAAGCGTACTGTCAACGTCTTCAAATTTTCTAGAATCTCTCTTGGCTATATGAGTTTACATCTGATAAGACAGCAACATTTATCAATTTTAATTAATGAGATTTTTTCAATTAACCATTATTTAATTAATTTATAATAATGTATTTTAATGTGTGTCTTTTATAATCTATATCGAATCGTCATATAGGCATATAGGCATATAGTCATATTTTGTTTTTCTTGTTATTAAAATTATAAACATTATATAATTCCCAATAAGTCTAAAATTATATCTAAAAGTAAGTAGAATATTTTTAATAAAATCTGTCATCTCATGTCATGTCAATAATAATGTAATGCAAGAAAATTAAAATGTCAGCTGATTTTACAAGAAACTGATTTTGAGAAACTGAACTGCGGATCAAAAATTTACTGGAAAATGACCCAAAACTATACGTTTAAATCAATTTTTTATTGTCAATTTACAGTACCTATATTAAACAATAATATCTCTTTGCCAAAAATATTGTCAAAGTTTACATAATATTTATATTTTTCAGGCAACTATTTATAATTATACGGTTATATTTTATATTACTATGAGTACAGAACTAACAGTTAAGATAACTACAAGTTATGTTGGAAGTTAACTCAAAGAACTAACAGTGAAACTAACTGCCAGTAATATTGGAAGTAAACTCAACTATGGTGTGCAGAACTAACAGTTTAAGTTTAACTAGCAGTTATATTTCATAATGCATAGTTTAACTGCCAACAAATGGGACTTAAATTATATGTAACCAATACAACATGTTAGAGACGGTGATATATCTATAGGTATGTATATCAGGGTCTACTATTATATATTTAACATTATCTAAATCTACATTTGCATCTTAACATTTTAGCTAAATATATTATTAATATATAAAGTTATCCTTCCTTACAATAAATATTCGAAACATATTTCATAATGTATGAATGTAATTAAATAACGCATGAGCTACATAAAGTGCTACAATAAAATCCAAACAAAAATAAAACATTAATATGTTTTAGATACTCATTTAAACATCACTTATGTATAAAAATAATTTTTGGGAAAAATGCAAATTTTTAAGAAAATATATTATTAACTAATATTTTTATCAAAATGTTGCATATTATCTTGTTGGTGAGCGCAAGTGGACAAAGGTGGTGAGCGCTGTAGCTGGAAGAGATTGGGGATGGAACAGAAAGGCGATGAAGTAGGTTTACAGAACGATGGTAGAATCAGTAGTGTGGTACGCAGGAGCTGAGTAGTTCAAGCCTGAACGAAATTGAAAGGGCCCAGAGAGAAACGCTCAGAGTGATGACAGGATTGGCGGCATCAGTACCGATTGAAGCAGTGTACATAGAAGCGAAAGTAAACACAATCAGGAGTTAAGCAAAAAGATTATTATTATTATTATGGTTATGTGCTACATTTTTTGACATTTATATGACACAGGTCATCCAAAACTACTATGAATGGCCACTGCTTCAGCAATTTTATATAAATGTTCACATCTAATAGTGTGAGACATTCTGCTTGCTATGACGAAATGTATGTTTCTATGGATATACTTGTTATTTACATATATTCCTATTTTGGAAATACGGTGTCGCCTGGATACTTAAGGTAAACGTATTATTATATTTAATGCGGTTAGGACATTTAT
The DNA here is from genome assembly GCA_036023295.1 of Invenusta paracnida. Classification (NCBI taxonomy): domain Eukaryota; kingdom Metazoa; phylum Platyhelminthes; order Proseriata; family Coelogynoporidae; genus Invenusta; species Invenusta paracnida. The sequence goes on along the minus strand of JAYRBW010001053.1, from coordinate 10,089 downwards.
TTGTGGATATTTAGAAGTTTACAAAACTTGTGGGAGAATTATTTACGCAACAGCAACAATGTATATGCCACTATTTTATAATCATGAGCTTAATTGAGAAACAATTCAGAGGGGGGGGGGGGGTGATTATCTGGAGATGCAATGGGCGATAAAGTTCTTACTGATATTAGAAATACCCTAAATAAAAAGTTGTTTTGGCATTAGTATTGTATTATTCTACGAATATGCATAAACAGGATTTAATTACGCAGGTCAAATAAACCAATGTTATGTACGAACCAATGTTTTTGTATCAAAATTGAATATTTTCATACTTACAATTGAAGCAAACCATATATATTTTGCTTATTAAAAGGAAGTACCTAGTACGCAATGTGCATATTATGTTCCGCATTTGTATTGCTGCCAAATGGCTATCAACTGACAAGGTGAGAGTTTTCATATTATTCAGGTTTGATTAACAATATATTTAAAATGGTAATTTCAAAAACACAACGCATTATATTTCTCGGTGCAATTAATGAAATGTTTTCGTTTTGTTTGATTTTTATATTATATTTAAAAAATAATTTTGATAATATATTAAGGTTTAGCCATCAAATAATGATCCCTTGCATATTGCACATACCTCCAGCGGTGACCATATAAGTTAAGTCCGAGAACTACACCTGTAAACAAAATAGCAAATATAACTTTATTTTTATTGGTTAATTATTTTAGATTAGGTATCAATTAGACATATAATTAGGCTATGGTCTGTAAACACCGATTTTATATTATATCCGTATTCATAGTATACATCCGGACATTAACATCTGATCTTCGTATGCATACTACCTTTTTATATATACGAAGATGAAACTCCGTGTGTATATTATCTGTTTACATACATTGAGATTAGATAGAAAAACTATTAATAAAATGAATAATATTGTATATTGTTGCATAGTGATTAGCAACACTACGGGAAGTATATTGGGACGTAGCGATCGAGTATGCCGGTTTGGTAACTGGGATATGAACAAAAGTAAAAATTAAATAATATTTCTAGTAATAATTGAAATGTATATTTATATATACTATCAGCCAAAAATTGCAAAAAGCGTGTTAGCTCATATCATAAAATAATTGAAATAAGCGTAAGATGTGTTAACTCTTCTAAAATATATTTGACTAATTGAGCTAACTATGTTTTGTTATATTGTCAAGCTTTTCAGAAGGTAATTTAGAACTGTGTTTAATTAAATGTGTTATCTAATAAATTAAAGGTATCAAATTACATATCTTACAGTAATTAACAAATATCTGTCTTAAGGTGTTTAGACAAACTATAGTACAATTCGTAGAGATACATATTCTCAGAAGGTAATATCAAATTTAATGTGTTGTTTATTATAGGCACCTATCCATTTACCTACTTATCTGTAACATTTTATTTTTATAACATAAAGGTATCGTCATGGTAACACTAATTTCGTTTTAATATTAAAAACATAGTTAACTCCAGTCAAATATATTTTTAAAAAGCTAACACATTTTACGCTTATTTCAATTCTTTTATTATATCAGATAACACACTTTTTGTTATTTTTGGCTAATAATAATATCATAATTTGTTGTTGTATAAGAATGCACAACGCTGTGTATCAGTCATGTTAATTGTGCTGGGAATATATGTTTTTTAAATTTATAGGTTTACTTTTTGTTTTTTCAATTCGTGACTCCTGTTTCTATTTATAGTTACGGTAGCGGTAAACGAATTTATGAGTAATAGTAAAATCAGCTGACAACAGCTAGTATAATAATAATAATAATAATAATAATAATAATAATAATAATAATATTAATAATAATAATAAAGCGTACATACATATTTAGCATCAATTGGGAATCGAGATACAAAGAGGCAGTTAAAAAAGTGGAATAGGTACTGTTACATAATGTGAGAAAATAACAGTGACAAATTAAAAAACAAATACAAAAACAATTACAACTGCATATAAAAAACTTCATAAGCATATAAAAAAAATTGAAAGAACAAAAATGAACTAGGTGAATGCAATGAAATGATGGAAAGGAGAGTGATAACATGAAACAGTAGCGATTAAACATAAATATATTCATAAAAAAGAAAACAAGATAAAGAAATTTACAAGATATTTTTCTTATACAAGCCCACTATAAAACAGTAAATTGAACTCTAAATAATAATTGAAAGATTTATAATTTGATATAAATGATTATAAATGATTATAAAAAAGATTATAAATGAATGTGTACTTACAAAAAAAGTATTTCCATGACAAAATGTTCAAAGGATGTTCAAAATGCCATCCATTGGCTGCATGACTCCGACATAAACGCGATACCCAAACTCCTGTTGCACTTTGAATATTGGTCTGATGGATTTCATTCCAAGCATTGTGGAGTACTTAATTCAGCTGGTCAATAGTGTCTAATTCACGCCGATATTTTTGTAAAGCTGCCAAAAGTAAGCTCCAAACACAGTAGTCCATGACATTAAGGTCCGGACTTTTGGCTGGCCAATTTTCAGGTGCAATGAAGTCAGGCGTTGTGGTAATTCTAAGACCGAATTTAGGAATGATTGAGTGAAGGATGTGTCTGTCATTGAAGCATTTTTTCAACAATCTTATACTTTGTGAAATCCGTCTGTGGTCTAGGTCAGGCTGGCAGGATTCACAACATTCTGATCCACAAATGATCCTATGGGCTCGGCGCTGTAGTTTATTAAGTTTCTCTTTCTGATTGAGTTCGATTCCAACAAATAATTTGTTACAGTATTCCAAAATTGAGCGTTTAAGTGATTTGTAAGTGTTTAAATAGTCTCTTTTGGTGAAAAAGTGCTTTAAACAGCGTAAAATATACGTTTTTGAAGCGCGTTTGATTGTAGTCGGAATGTGATTTTTCCACTTGAGGTCACTGCTAAAGTGAATTCCAAGGTATTGAAAGAATACACTTGCTGAATGCCGGCAATTTGGGTTGAAATGAAGTTAGATTTTCGTGGAAAGGTCATAGTTGCAAATTTATTTATATTGATAGGCAGTTTATTTTCATGAGACCCGTTAAGTATGTTATTATGTTCGGATTTCCTGCCTTCCATTCTCCACAAGAGAAGTTGAAACAAGAAGAGCGTTATCATCGGTATACTTAACAATCATATTACTTTCATGGAGAGAGTTTAGTGAAGATACAAAAAGGCAGAAGAGAAAAGGTCCTATAAGACTCCCCTGGGAAACTCCTGAAGTGACGGGAAGTAAATTACTGCGTACATTGCCAATATGTACTCTTTGAAAACGGTATTGTAGATAGTTTTGAATCCGCAAGAGAAGATCGTTCGGAAATTGCATCGCCAGGAGATGGTTTAATAGAATATCATGATTAATCTTGTCAAAGGCCTTTGAAAAATCATAAAATATATTTTTTTCTAGATTGGTGGTAATATAATCATGTAAGAAAATTGTTGCGCAAAGCAGTTGAGGATTTCGGACGGAAACCAAATTGAAATTTGTCATATTTACTGAGGAGATATTCCTTAACGTAATGCAGAACGACTTTTTCCAGATTTAAAATATTCCAGTTTCTCCAAGTTTAGCAGATGTAGACAGCAATTAAATTGGACGAAGTTTATCTATTGATACCGGTATGGATTTGGGTAGAATAACTACATCAGCCCTTTTCTAACGCAAATGCCCTCTAACTCAAACGCATCAACCCTTTTCTAATCCCCGCTCCAGCGACACAGAAAACAAATGCGCAAGTGGTACAGTCAGAAAATCAGCTCCTATTTTGTAGAGAACAAGGGGAACTTGATCGAAACCGGCAGCTTTCTTGTATAATTTCTTTCATTTCACAAGTTAGCTGTCAACCAATCTCAGAAAGCAATTTTTAGACAATCATTGATTAAGTCTATTTAGTACTTATCGCTAAAAATAATTGTTGTGCTTATTTGGATAAAATCTATCATTTTGTTTACATGTTTTTAAGTTTTAAAACATCCAACCTTTTTTATTTCGTTTTTTACGGTGATTCTAACAATATAAGTTTTGTTCTTACCAAACAAATAGGTAGCTGTCTTTTTTACGCTAAAGTAAGATATTTGTTTAACGTGTAAGATAGGGAAACAGTGGTTGCTATGCAAAATCAAGGCCCTCCGAAACAGTTGCTATGTAAAAATATCATTTTTTCATATCTGGGACATTTCCAATATGTTGAAAATTTCATCAAAATCGATTAAAGTTTAGGATATGTTATTGGGTCTAAAGAAGAAGAAAAAGAATTAGAATTAGAAAAATAAGAAAGAATAACGAAAAAAAATCGATGTTTGCACTTTGATATCATGGGTTCTATAATGGGTATGAAGTTGAAAATTGACTCTTGATACATTTTCAGCAGCGCTCTAAAATAAGAGTTAAATTATTTAAAAAAATAAATTAGTTTTTAGATGGTAGCGGTTTAAAAATGACCATTCTTGTGGTTTTCTAATATATCTTCTGTACGTAGGTTGCTCGCATGATATAACAACCTACCACCGTAGGTTTAGATACAGAATAATACTTTAATGTCATGAAAATATGTTCCTAAAATTCATCAAATATATAAAGTTTCCGCAGTTTTTTTTCTTCATAATAAATTCTTGCAATTATAAAATATGTAAAAATAAGCACATTGAAACTTTTCTCCAGTGGCAGACCTGGAACTTCAAACGAACCTTTTCGATGCGCATTTATATAAAACACTGTTGTCAGCCAAGAAAGAGTTAATATTGTTAATATAATTACTAACAGTCTACCATCAGTAATGTATATTCCTTAATTATAGACAATATAAGTTGATAAAATAATTGATCTACATTGTAATCAAATATTGATACTCTTAAAATTACGCTCTGACAAATATATGTTGTAGAATAATAAAAGTTCGAGTTCTACCTTTTTAATAGCTTACATCAGATTGTATGATAACAACATAAAAGTAACACAGTCATTTTTCAATTATTAAATTTAAAGTAAAGTTAATATAATTACATGTTTTTCTGTCGTTATTTACTAAAAATGTGTGAAAGATATTAGCCAATAGTACCTAATTAGTATCACTGACATTAAAGTTGAAACATTTTAAAATCTGCGTATATTGGTCAATTTTTCGGGATTAAATTAACCAATGAATATTCAATATACGCATATATAAATATAGAATACATTTAATTTGTATTAAACATTGCTAGACTTCCAAGTAAACTATTTCTTTTCAAATAAATTGAGATACAAATTCCCAAGTAAATATGAACGATACGACCGACTACAGTTACTCTATAAAAGACCTTTCATACAAATTATACTGCGACGTAGTTCACAACACAACGGAAAGCCCTGCTTATGTTAAAACTTGGTGCGACATTACCATGCTGACTAATTTCATCTCCGGTTATTTATCACCGTTCTATTTGCTCGTTGGTCTGATTACCAATCTTCATATCGCATATATCTTCTTATTTCGGATTCAAAAAAGAACAAGGCAAATGATTTATCTTGCCTTCATCGCGATTGCCGATTTCATGAATCTTCTTATGAATGGTTGTTTGATAATGTTTGCTTACAAAGGATTGGACTACATTACTAACGGAAAGTTTTTTTTCCCTTTCCGTTTCTAAGCCCAATTTCTTGTACGATCGGTGTTACACTGTCAACATTCACTGTCACATTCGCAAGTTTTCTTGTCATAGCCGTCTGTCTTGACCGCTGCTTGATGATCTATTTCCCATTGAAACTACGAAAATTAACCAACAAATCAGCTTGGATCACTTGCATAGGTGTTTTAGCATTATCTTTGGCTCTAACAAGTTCTTTGCTTTTCAATGTGCGGCTAATGAAGACTTTAGATGGAAACATTTTTTGCTCATACAAGAATCCAAAATTGTCGTTGATCATATTTATCGCTTTATTGTTGGAGAATGGCTTTGTCCAATCAACCGCTATAGTTGTCATCAACCTGGCGCTTTTCATTAAACTTAGGTTGGTCCACAATAATCGAAAAAAACTAACAGGAGGAACTTTAGCCATTGCTAAGGGAATGTCCTCCAGTGAAACCCAGACAACGGTGCTAATTGTAATTCTCTCAATTGCTTTCATAGTCTCAGCCGTTCCTCAGTCAATTTGCACCACTTTACTTCTTCTTGCTGATCTTGGACCAGGAACTTTCATCGCTGAAAGTATTACTCACTTCATGGGTATGCCATATTTATTTCAAGAGAGTATTAATTGGTTCATCTATTTTTGGCGAATGTCAGCATTCCGCAAAGAATGCATGAAGATCCCCTACCGTCACTAGATGCACAGGCAGAATACACGACTTTGACCGTTTTTATGATAACTTGCTCTAAATATTTACTTTCGCAGCAGAACAAAATTTAAAGGACTTAACTTCACAATGAAACCTAAAATAGTTTCTAATTGACAAAATAAATTCAAACTTTAACAATATATGCCATCACAATAATTATGTATTACATATATATACACAACATTATTTATTAGTGTTGTAAGTCTACGTGAACAACTTAACTTTAATTCCTTTAATTTATATATGTCATATATATTTGTTGAGCATACTTCGCAAACATTTTTATTACACCTTATTTTACTAAATAATTAGAGAACAATTATATGTTCTGTAACTGTTAATCTTATAACTGCTCTTCGGTTAAACAATTGGAAACTGTGCATCAAGTTCTATTTGTAAACAAAAACAATAATTATAAAATATTTTAAGAGAATATTAAACGGCAGTATATAGAAGAATATGTTTAAAGAATAACGATATAAAAATAGTCTGAAATAATATCAAAGTGATCAATAGTTGAATAATTTTTTATATTTGAAGAATTTGTGTTCCTTTACTCAAATGTCAGTGTAATTTTGTTTTAAATTTTAAATTAGGAAAACTTAAGAGAGGACGCCCACATTTAACATATGGGTGTGGTATATATTTGTGTGCTAACTGTTAATTGTTTTATTCCATTAAACATATTTTAATTCGTAGAAAGGTTTTTAATGAAAATACCTAAAATTCAGAAAATTCTTATATTTTACAATATTTTAAATTATTAAACCTTTTATTATAATATATATTTCTCTCATGTTGTAATTAATGTTTATCTGGCATACTTAAGTTTCTTTTTCTGAAGAGATTTAACATATATTTATTTTATTATATTTCCACTGTCTGTTTTTTGTGTTAATTCTATATTTACTTTTATTTATTTATGTATTTTTAATTTTCCTTGTAATGCTTTGAGAAAAATTGTCTGCACATGGTACATCTCGTTATAATAAACACGCACTTAAAATTTAACTTGTTTTAATTTCTAATCGGTTCCATAAATTTAACTGAGTCTACTTCATGTTTAAGCACTGAATATAGGCAAGACAATATCATGCGTGACGTCGACCTGTGTGTCTAGTTTGTTATTTGTGAACCAATATTTGACCAAATCCGATCACTTGTGTCGATTTGCGCATAGCGATATCTGACGATGTGGTGACAGGTTAAGTTGACCAACGTTTTTAGCCAATGACAAATAAATATAATTCTATAAATGTAATTTGGGAATATACGTTCTTCTATCCCAGATTTTTTAAATTGTATATTTTTAGCTCATTTACTTTTTTAATTAAAATTATTTTGTTTAGTATTTAAAAATTGTTTCTATAATTTTTGATAGAAGCAAACTAAATAGCATATTTGAATGTATGTTTTTAAATTTTGTATAATAGAATAATACACTAATAATCTATAATAGTACTTCTTAATTATGTTTGAGTATGATTTTTAAAAGGATTCAATTTCCTTAACTCATAATTAGAATTTTATGTTTATAAAACAAAAGTGTGATCATAATAGAACTAATGTAGTTGTAAGTAAACGAATCGAGCTTAGCTCATGTCAAATATATATATTTTTAAGTTAAAACAATTCATTTTTAGTTCAGTTCTTTTATGATAAGAGCTGACACACTTTTTTGCCATTTTTTTATAATAGCAGTTGATTATCAATAATATTAGCCTACTTCAGGAGGCCTTTTCGAAGCCCATGTTGTGCGCGTGGGAGTGCAGGATCATAAAGATGATCTCGAAGATGTTAAGTGTGATAAAGATTCCCAAACAAAGAAAGTAGAAGCTGGTTTTTAGAAGATCCATGAGTCGTACAAGGGCACACCCCGCGATTGTTTCACAGTTCCTCTGCTGGTAATGTTGTTGTTGTTGTTGTTGTTAAGGTCGAAAGCCATGGCAACTAGAGAGTTTGCCGCGCTAGCTTCAGCGTTCCCTCGGGGTTGGTGTAGAGGACCACGAAGGGCAAGTCGATCTCTCCCAAAATATCTATTTTGGCCCTGGATGTGCGTGGGCATTAATTGAATCAGTGTTAATAGGAGGGAATTTTGTACTTCACATATGGTACTGGGGGGGTTGTAGTTAGGTTTATTATGGAGTTGTATGCCCTGCATTTTCGACAGGGCCGCACCATAGCAGGGCTAAATTTGATGTTTGCTTTCGGGATAGATTGCTGTGGTCTACTCTATTGACACTGTAAACCTTTCGTGTCATTTCGTGATTGACCGGGGAGTCGATTATATACCTCTTGATGAAGGCAATAGAGCTGTTGAAGGTAATAGGCCTTAACAAGTCGTTGCTAGCTGGAGCCTCCTTAGCTAGACTGTCCGCCTGTTCGTTGCCCGGAATGTCGGCATGACTGGGCATCCACTGTAAAATCACTTTGTGACCGATGAGAGCTAGTTTCATAAGTGGCCTATAAGCTGTTGTTCTCTATATATAGTAATAAAAAATATTAACAGATTATTAGGTCATAAAAAGTATATAAAAACAAATACAATCAAATATAGTCCATAATTATATCACTTATTGAAAAGCGCTGAACATTTGCTTCTAACACTCTTCTCGGTGACTTAACTATGACGTAGTCAATGACACTCAGGCAAAGAGTTAATTAATTATTCGCCAAACTGAACGTTTTATATTTACGTTTACATTTCATAGTACGTATATGGGATACTTATATAATAATAAGGATCCAGGATTAACATAGCAAGTGTAAATAAAAGAAACTACGATTCAAATCCCTTCCTTCCACATCCCTCGATGAGGGAAGCACTAGATGCGAGAGTTTGTTCAATCATTCAAAAGAAATATATTCACTACATCACGTTTATAAATTGAAATCTTTATTTACGTTTTATTTACCCTATAAGTCAAGTTTAGTTAAATAATTTAACATAAATAATCTCTATATAAAATCAAATACACTTTTCAAAGGCCATTCATGAGGTCACAAATAAATATACCTGTTTCTTTGAATATAAATTGTTAATTGCAAATTATCGTTGTTATAATCGGATTACAAATTATGGGAACATAATCTCAACTTACAATCGTATATTTATATAATATTAAAAGAAATATAACAAAATCTACCACCACGATACAGAACTCTTAAATAACTAATTTAACATGTATGTGATATTGTAATAGATCTAAATGCAAACATGAACAGTATTTATAAGAAATATAAATGTCTATAAATAATGATTACAAATCTTAGCAAAACCATTTTACAAATAACTTGCTATAATGTTACCAGATACAGTTGAAAGTGGCTTAGCCAAAATGTCAATTCAAATCAATTGTATAAAGTAATTGAATTTTTATATTAAAACAACCTTGTAAATTATTTTATAATTTGTGTAAACAACCACATTTTATTAAGATGTTCAGTTTAAACTATTTTAACCGGTTTGGACGAACGACAATTAAGACATTCTCCCCATTTTCCAGATCATGTAGCACACATGCTAGTCAAAGTGAGATATCGTCAAACCCGTCTAATCCGAGATGGTTTAAATCAAACCGAACTGTCTTTGTTAAATGAACTAGTATATTATCATATTTTTTTCCAGCGAAACGACCAAGTTGATAATTTGAATTAGTTTGATATATTAATCATATTGAGAAACAGTTTTTAATTGGACTGTTGTATACAATGTATATAAAAGTATGA
>JAYRBW010001042.1:0-14021 GCA_036023295.1 Invenusta paracnida | reverse complement strand
AAGTATTGTAACAATTATATTTTGGCGCCATGTTTATATCAATTTCTTTGATGAGTGTAAGTATACATATAATTGTTAACTGATTAATTTGATAATTATTAAACTATCCGAATAATTAACTTAATTGTTTTTATTGCCTTTTGTTTGGGATAGAAATTATTGTGAGATTTTAGAGATATTGTTATTATAATCTAGTAAGTATAATTTAATTATTATATTTAACAACTAGTTAATAACTGATTTCATAACAACTAGCTGTACATTGGAAAGAATTAGTTAATTAATTAAGAGGAATTAAGCGACAATTAGACATTAAAAATTGCGTAATCAGATGAGAGTACAGCAACCAGACATAGAATCCAAATTGATGTTTAAAAAATCCTAAGATTCACGAATAGTCTATGAAAATCAATGAATATAGCGAGCCTCCAAATTCGATCATTTCAATTTAGTAATAGACGCTGTGATTGGCGCTTTCACTTTTAGTCCCATTTGAGGCCGTGCGGTGACAGATCATTTCGACTTCACTGTCACGTTATTATACTAATCTTCTCTCGGAATGGGTCAATATCTTCACCACGCCACGCTTGGTTTGAAGTAAACAAGCGTCCAAGGCTTAGATGATCGTTTCAGATACGTCATGGTCATCTTCGGTGTCCAGCGTAGAAGGACCGGAGTTTGTTACCTCAGCTACTAGTCGGGCGTTGGGGCGTTAAACATTGGGTGTTCTCCAAAAAATATTATTAAATCGAGTCCTACATTTATATGAAACAAGAGGAATTATTTATAATATATACATATTAATTATGTGGATTATTTTATTATAAATAAGTTATATTGATAAGCATTTAAAAATACACATATTTGAATTGATGGTTAAGTCATTTAGCATATATATTGCTTCTAGGAAATGCAACATTTATATTTCAAAATTTTAGAATCAACGTATAATAACTATGTTTTATTTATGTAAATAATAATTATATTTACATTTTTGTACTGTGGCATGCACTTTTTCTTGCATACTTTTTTGAAATTGTGGTGTATTGTATTTGTGTATAAAACTGTATTTTCAAATATATAAATTGTTTTCAAATTGTAAAGTTTGGTTTCTGTGTTTAATAGTAACTCAATTTTTAATAAAAATTAATGTTAAAAATGAACTAAATGATTTAAGACGTATAACAATAATATAAACAACACGTTTAGCCTATTATTTAATCCATCAGGAGTGCCAAAATGATGGGCGTTATAGTCATATACAAACAGTTTATGTGTTATTTGTTTCTAATTAGTGTGGTTTGGTCACTTTTTTGACATCTATATACCGGAAAAAAAGAAATTTTATGCAGATTTTTATTATGTGTGTAACTAAAAAATTTGGGGGACAAGGCGTTCTTATGGTATTATTACGGTATTCTTCCATTTATACAATCACAAAGTAATAATATTAACAATCACAATATTAAAGACACAAATTATATTTCTATGTTCATCATAAAACTTATTAAATACCTATTACCTATATATAAATACGGGTATATTCAATAATTAATACACTTTAATAAAGTGTATATCGGACATCTTCCAAAAATGAAATGATATTTAATTTTTTTATCAATGATAGAATCTTAAAAACGAAGGTATATAGAGCCCTTTACATGCTATAAAATATTTTCCGCCAAAATTTAAGTGAGCCTTAATATTTCCAATATTCATTATTTTGTATTCTCTGCATATAGGTACGCAATTTCCGAATAGAAGCGTAACACCTACTCCTACGCGCTGCCCCGTTGGTAAAAAAGAGGAGAGAGTTTTTCCTGGACACCAAAAATATATTCCAATAACTGATTTTTTAAACCAATAAAATCGATAATTTTTCTCAGACAAAAAAGCCCTAAGTGAAATATTTTCATTTTTGCATTTATAAACTCAGTATGACTCTATCTGACACATTCAATTTTTGTCATCGACATTGTTGGTCCACAAAAAAGTTGTTTAAGGGCACGGCCGTGTCAGAAGCTATATATACTCGTGAATAATTATGGAAGTTTGCCATATCATGGGAATCTAATTTAATAATTAATATTACCGAATATCATCTTTATTTTATCGTATTCGTTAATTTATGTTTGCTGTGTTTCTACTTCTTTATCATTTGCTTCAATTGTTTCAGTCTGATATGTGGTAATTTTGTGCAAATATACGTTAAAACACACAAAAAAAAGATGTTTCTTCAATACCCTCCAAGAGTTAGATTTTGGTAAAGTAAATAAAAAACGCAGCTTTAGGCTGCTTCTTTCAACAAAATATTAAGTTTACAATTTTTGCTATTTTTTTCTTTATAATATAAATTAAGAATATAAATTTTACAAATTTAAAAATATTTAAACACATAAACAATAATTTATAATCAGCTGTGAGGTTTCTAAGGACGCCGAAATGGATGATTGTGAACTTGAAAAACTCGCTATCAAGCCGGGGAAATTATTACCCGCGTTTTCGAGATCAGTATTTACGTATTCTGTTACATTTGCTGCAGATATTGATAAATTTACTCTTGACTTATTGACAAGCGATTCCGGTGCATCATATGCTGTTAAGGTACATCCATGCATGCTCCATAATGCTAAGTAATAATTGAACACACTTTTTTTATATCAACAAAGAACACATACATTTATATTTAATGAATATTATGATATTATGGGCATGACTATATATGGTTATACAATGATGATACTTACTCTGGTAATGTCCTAGTTTAGCGTTGGAAAAAAAATTAAATTTAAAAAAATTTTTATTTTATTATAATAATGATGCTTCATGGTGACAGTTCCTGATCGTCGTTGGGAGACCCTGGAACCCATTATTCGTCATCATTACGATGTCATCATCCATGAGCACAATTTTGTGGATCCAGAAGATGCCAACATCCACACTCAAAATATTGAGAACACTTGGCAACGCACCAAACACAAGCAAAGTGCTAGTACGGGACAACAGGTGTCCTATTTCCCTCATACCTCAACAAATTCCTGTGGCCAAATAAGTTCAGAGAGAATGCATTTGGACACCTGATTGAGACAATCAGGCAGTTTTATGTTCTGTAATTTTTTGTTCCATTGACATTACTATTTATTAACAATGTTTTTTCAAATGTTAAATTATGGTTTAAAAATCATAAGTCATTTAAAATTAAAAAAATCGTTTTTTTCCAATGCTAAACTAGGGCATTACCCAAATCTATGTTTCATAGATACCATGCAGACAAAGTAGGTGTTTGACACTTTGACTTTGGACACTTTTAAATACTTGCTTAATACAAAAAATACAAGTTATTGCTATGGAGTATGGCTTCAGATAGATTCCTGACTTTATGGACTCATTGTGACTGTAAGTGTAAGATGCTAGACTAGGAGTATATATGTTGTAGTTGTAGCTAGCCTAAAAATTGATTCATTCCTAGGGCTAGATGCCATGCAGACAAAGTAGGTGTTTGTCGTGACTCGTTTGACACTTTGACTTTAGGCACTTTTAAATACTTGCTTAATATAAAAAATACAAGTTATTGCTATGGTTTCAAATAGATTCCTGACTTTATGGACTCACTGTGACTGCAAGATGCTAGACTACAAGTATATAAGTTGTAATTGTACTTGTAGCTAAAAAGTGATTCATTCCTCATTTGATTCTCCTATTTTAATTTACTGACACTGTTCTTATTTGAATTAAAAAATCTTAGCTCAGTTAACTTAATAATTGTAATTTTATGGGTACAAATATATTTGTATAATAGGTATATCAGTATATAGCTGTTAATCTTAAACAAAGTGTAGCATTTTATTTTTAAATGTCTGGAGGCAGAGATGAAAATACTTTTTATATAATTTTAACCATTGACTAGTAATACTAATAGTATCCAATAATTTATACCATAGAGTACCATTAATTACTGTGTGGGTATTATATTATAATATTTATCTGAATATAATTAATAAAAATACTTACTTCTGCTACTGCGAAAAAAATAACAAACAAGCCAAGCACAAGAAATGAAATGAAAATAATGGAGAATACGTATGATTAGTGCTGAGCTCACCCCACCAATAACCTTGAAACGGCAACCGTTCGATTCATAAAACCAATCAAAAACTAGGGCATATCAGTATTTAAAATTACCTCTACTTTATATATTTGTAAATAGAATAATTTAAAACAAATCTTTTGATTAACATAAATAATTATTCTAAAAATTTGACAGTTTGGTCGTACCCATTTTAATAATTAAAAATAAATAAAAATAAATGGAAGATATAAACTTGATATCCGTAAATTTCTGTTACGCATTGAAAAATATATCCGAAAGCTTTGATAATAAATCAGCTTAAGTTTTATATTATATATATATATATTTATTTATTTTTAATACCATATAACTATATATTAAGTACAAAATAGTAAGTAGGTATATATAATTTTGAATGATTCTTATATATATATAATCTAAGGTAAAATTCATAAAAAGGCATGTTAAATTAATATGCTAAAAACAACGTTTCATATTGTCAGTCAATAAATATAAGTAGTCTCAAAATTCGTTATTTATACTGAAAGTTCATTTAGGCTTTTATGAATTATTGAAGTAAAATGCTTAAGATACAAGACTTAAGATCAATGACTTAGTCATTTATTCAATTGAAACAGTTACCTGCAAAAACTAATATTATGCATATTCAATACAATAGTTCCAATTTTCTTTTTAAATGTATAAAGCACTCTAAAATATCGATATATTATCATATAGGTATACTTATTTATATAATTTTAGGCTATCGATAGATCTATTTTGTTTTACACTATCTCTGTTATAATCATAGATTTAGTGAAGAACTTACTTAAAACATATTAAATCTATATAGTTATTGCATAGTTTAAGAATGGAAAACTTCTTAATACCTACTATATTTTTTTAAGTTTCTATCACAGAGATAACAATACTTCTTTTTATTTCTATAGTAAGAAGATAAATACTTAACAATTCATTGGTTTATGTTTCGTGTATATTAATTTAAAAATGGATTAAGAACACACAGAATATTGAAAAATGTTTTAATTTATTTACCCAAATGATATATAATACCTAATAATAATCTGAAAACGGATAAATAATTACTTGGTTATATAGTGCACATTTAGTATATATATAATTGATTACTGTAAAGAAATTTGTGAACATTATCTTGACAAAGAAAAAAATAAAATCTAGAGTAAATTATTTTTATGTTATGCTTATATACATATATCTAACAACGATCCATGTAGTAAGATATGGTAATTTTTAGATTGAATCGATGTGTATATTTTTTTATTTAGAAGCTAAATATCCTTCTATTCTAATAATAAAGTTCCTATTCCATATCACATTTTTACATACGATACTAGCATAATTTTATTTAAAAAATTGCTGCATTCACATCAATTATTTTTGTTTAACTTTATTCCAAAAATATATTTGACACAATTGATGATCTCGTAAAAAAACATGACTATTTTATAGTATAAATTAAGAAAATATTTTTGATTTGTTACAGTTGCTTCAATTATTTTTGTTAGCATTAAACCTTATTCTGAAAGTATACTTGGATAAACTGATAATTTTACAAGACATAGCTATTTAGTAAATAAGGTTCAAAATATAAAAATCCCCAATACAGTATTAGGTATATTTGATGAATAAAAAATACAATAGTAGTATTATGCTAATATCAACTTACATACAAATAAAAGTGAAGTCAGATATCATTACTTATAAATTAAAGTACGTATGAGATTCAAAAAGAAAATTATTATATTCCATTCAACAATGTATGGATACATATTATATAATATGTAAATTGATAAATATATGAATATTTAAAAAATAGGACCCACAGCCTGTAATTATGTATATGCACCAATATAAAATACTAATGAAACCACGACTTATAGATAAAGTTGAAATCGGAAACAAAAAATATTTTTCAAAATTGTTGTTGCCGCATTAAATATACTAGGTATCTTCCAAAATATTCATTAATTGTCATTAAGAAATTTCTTATGTTGCGTCACAATAGTGGTTCTAATTTAC
Source organism: Invenusta paracnida (assembly GCA_036023295.1). NCBI lineage: Eukaryota > Metazoa > Platyhelminthes > Proseriata > Coelogynoporidae > Invenusta > Invenusta paracnida. The sequence continues at coordinate 7,891 of JAYRBW010001042.1, read as the reverse complement.
ATAAATATATAAATATAAAGGTGAGTGTAAATCATCAACCAAACCAAAATTGAGAAAACGAGAAAGATAACGTAATATTATAAATATATATGGAATGTTGAAAACGATATGTATGTAACGGAAAACAAAACTGATTGTAAATTTATTAGCAGGAGAGAAAGAAGAAAAAAGATCAGGGCAAAGAGATGATGAAAACACCTTGATTTAGAAAATGGAAGCTGCCTTCTCCATTTGTCTGGGGTCCGCTAGACCAGTCACCACATTCTGTACACGGCCGATAGCCCCAATGTCCGAGAGGCCTGAACTACCTGGGGGAAGAATGCTGAGAGAGTGGGCCGATTTCTTTATCTGCGAGAGACTGGCCAAGGGGAAAGTGGTCTCTGCGAGAACCTCAGGGGTTCCACCTAGGGAGGCATGAAGTCGAGGTGTGCTAGTAGCAGGAGCTAGGTCCAGACAGTCGGTAGTAGAGCAGATGGACTTCTTGATGAGGAAGGCTTCAACAAGCCACTATTAGTATGAGGAGGAAAGAGAGACAATATAATTTATATACATATATTACACGATGTGGCAGAATTTATGACACGAAATATTTTCAAAATCCTCAATTGGCGCAAAAGATGATAATGATCTAAAAGTACTACCTGTCGAAATAATAACAAATAATTGAATACGGATAAACGTATCGCTACATTACGATTATTTAAAATCTATTATATTTATTAGCTCAATATTAATGAATAATTATGAGCTATTGACTAACTCGATAATTATTTTAAATATTTTAGAGTAGTAATATCGACTGTTGCATAAAAAATATAACACAAAGACGAATGAAGAAGAAAATATCGGAATATTAGACACCAGACCCACCATCGTCTAATTTGCCACATTAGAAAATTTTAAAGAAAAGTAGTGCTACAATAATAAAATAATACATATATAATACAATTTAATATATATAGGTATTTAACATTATTTATTGAACCCTAAATAATAACATCGACTTACATAATAAGATTTTCTCATGCACGTTATTGGCTATCTGCAAGGGACTTCAAATGTTCTTACTTTCAGCCAAAGTTTAATCAATCGATTTCCGAACGAATTGATCGATTATGAGAATGAGCATAATTTAATATATCCAGTCAATAAAACTAAAACGTCAGTTCTTGAACTTCACGCACAGTCAACATATACATAGAAGATTAAAAATAATAAAATCAGAATGCATTACCTATATAAATCCAAATAAACCTATTTACTACAAATATTATCAAATCTTAACAGTAATAGTTTCTGTGGATTCTAGTAGTGAAAATCACTTTTCTATAGCTACTTGGAAAATATATTTATTATTTTAGCATGACAATTATTTGATTTCGAAGTAATAACAATACTACCTATTGTCAACGTACTGTATTATAGAAATAATATTTATTTATGTAATATGATATGATGTTATATATTTTGTTCATTTAATGTTTAAATTGTGCCATTTACTTTGATTTTGTAGGCGATTTTCAGCCCTTTTCAGAAATCGCCTTTATTTTAATGTATATGTTTGTACATTTTGACCACTATAGGCTGCAGTTATTAATCGATGAAGTTGAAAATGAATATGAATGTAGAACAAGGTATATAGATAATATATTTGGCTAGAGCGTATGATCTGTCCAGTAGTTTTCTGTAACTTTGGCTCGGGCGGAAAATCGCCTTCATTTTTGTGTATATTTTGACCCCTATATTGGCTACAGTTATTGATCGATGAAGTTAAAAATTGTATGAATGTAGAACTAGGTATATATACCTATATATTACATATTTGGCTATGGCGTATGTTCTGTCCAGTAGCTTTCTGTAACTTTGGCTCGGGCGAAAAATTATGGTTTTGGCTCCGGCGGAATATCTCCTTTACCTGTATTAAATATACTAAAAATACGCATTTACATGGTTAAGCAACAATAAAACATATAAGGCAATGTGCATCGAAATGCAAAAGAATCGCATAGTAGATTTAGTATATATAATGGTTTTCGATGGTTCGATGGTTTTCCCGTTATATAGTTACCCTTTCTTTTAATTTTAATTTTGTTTTTCTGTTTTTATCTTGATTTCTTGTTTTTTCTGGTTTTTATTGTCTTTCTGTCTGGTGAGCCGCTTTGGCCTGATGGTTTCACTCAATTCTATACATAAAATTGCTTAAGATTTCAATGTTAGTTACTTGAAAAATGTAAAAACATATTTTGCAAGAATTGAAGCACTCCGGATGTATTTTGTTGAAATGATTTTGACAGTATGGCAAACGCGTAGGTTAATAAAGTAGAATCGTTCCAAACGTGTAGGCGACACAGATTTCTATATAAAATTAAACAATAGAAGTCCGTGGTAGGCGCTTATAAAACAAACGAGTTAGTGAAAGCGCACTCACACCATTATTGACAGCGTTATGTATAAAAGACCAAATCACATCATAGCACGAGACATCAGGTGATATTATCTGTTCGTGCACTTGAACACGCCAGTTTAAACCACTCTATTATTAAGTTAAAAGTCCAACCTAGACAATATTATAAATAGCATGTTGTAAGTATAGATAGGTAAATATAGAAAATATCATTAACACACAGAGTAAAAAATGTTAACATCGTAGTAATCAAGATAATGTATATAAAATATAAAAGAGAACTAAACTTATCGAATATAGGAAAATTAATATATAACTTATTACCTATGTTATTCTTTCTAGTGGCTACCTATTATACTGACCACTTGTAGTAGTGGCATATTAATTCAACCAAAATTCTTTAAAAATAGGACAAAATATTATGTTTAACATTTGCAAGATAATTATTTCAAGATTGCCTTGGTTGCCTAAAGATAAAAAAAAACTATAATAGTATTTTTTAATTATAAGTATTAAATCATAACATAATAGGTACAATTCAAAAACTGGATAACTGTACGAAAACCTTCATGAACATTATGGAGGTTATAACACGGATAACGGAACTAAAATAGTCTCACATAAAAGATATGTTAGCCTTTAACCAAATAAAACAGAAATTAAAATACATTAATTATGCAATTCAAAAATAAAACAAAATAAATAATAAAGTATAAGCAAGTTCAAATATACATTTTTTAAGCCCAGAATTATTTTACTTAATTTCGATTTAATTTTAATATGATTTAGTGATTGACATTTTTTGGTTTAAGCCAAGAACAATAAATTAAATATAACATTTCCTTCATATGTTCTACAAAATTAAACAATCTCAGCAGAAATTACATATTCCGAGGTAACAGAAATATATTTTAGAAAGAAAAGCTATGACAGATGAAAATTTACAAACTAAGCTGTTTGCATCCTTTGTAAAAAAAGGATGTTAATATAAAATAACTAAAGTTTTGATTAAAATATTTAAAAAAAATGAACAATAACGTAAGATTTATATGTAACTAAACAAAAGGAAAGCTTAAACATAGTGAAAACTAGACGGAAATATATGTAATAAGTAACAGTGCACAATATAATTATCTAGAACTACCGTAAAACTGCTTCTTCTATTTGCTAAAAAAATATTTGAAGTAAATTGTCATAGAAAATAATTCTAAAAATGCAATAAAATATTTGCTTTTATGTTAACAGAAATTTATATCCTTTACATAAAAATTTGTTGTCCATTAGAAAATAGGTATAACAACTAAATGCTACAAAAATATGATGTTAATTTGTTTATTAAACTGTCGAGTAGTTTGCAATGCATTGTAAGTGTTCTCCTATTATTGTGAATTGGTCTCATATTTTCAGGACTAAAGGGGCTACTGGGGCTTAATATTCATCAAAGTTCCCCATATGTATTGAAGAAAGTAAGTGAAAAGATATGCACTCACACGCGATTAATTTACAGAAGTAATATTACTCCGGTGAATAAATGGCTTCGTCATCATTTATTTATTGTTCTATAAAGTGTTCTTCTGACAGTTTGGTGACAGAAATTCCACGAACAAAGATGGAATGATAGAATCATTCAATATCAATATTACCAAATTTCATCAATCACGTGCCAAAAATGTCGACACAATTAGTTTTCAGAACACATGCGAAACAGGCAACTATGGGTTATTTAGATGTTCCCCAAAAAATGCGACTTCTTATCAATTTATTAATTGTGGCGATCGACTATCGATATCCCCACTATTGATGATTAACATTTCTAGCATGGTATCATAAAATACAGAAGATCTGCACTAATAATTTACACTCGAAACGTATCTCCTGTGCAAAGTTGTAAGATTTATGTTAAACATTGGATTTTGATAAAAAGATTTTAAAATAGAAGCTACTTTTTAAGGGACGAAGTATAAGCGCAAATAAACAGAGGAATATTTGTATTTTATGCATCATAGAAAACTAACCTGTACTAGGGCAGTATTCCCAATACGACCATGATTTGAGCCTAGTGCAATCCTAGAGCCACACTTTCGGCGAGGATTGTAGACCACAGTGGGCGACATAGATGAGGCCGGCCGCTTACCCGGCCCAGGGAGATTGTCAGTTGAACCCGGGTTTCCTGTCGCGAAAAGAGAGAGCGCGTTGTTGAGGATCACACCAGAGGTCGTAGCAAGACCCGAACCATAGGGTGACGTTAGACTAATTGACATGGAGACTAGAGTGTTGTTGGTATCCATGACGACAATTTGGCTGCCCCCAGCGTCCTCAGTCTGAAGAGGGTTCAAAAGGAAGGCCAACAGATTGAATATTTATGCATTTGAGATATTAAGTGATTTAAACAACCTTTAAATAAACCTTTTTTATTTAAAAGAATTTTAATGAAATATACTCATATGTAATATTATAATATGATACAAATAATTATTTATATATCAATAATTTAATTTCAAAATATATAATACTATTTCTAATGACTGTTTCAAATTAAAATAATTTTCTAAATTTCAAGATTAAAGACAATAATATAAAGAAATAATATAAACATTTTCTTAATAAAAAATGAAATTAAAAGACTAATATTGCACTCTTGTATACTACAGTATAATAAGAAACAAAAACTGTAAATAATATATATGTTAAGCTCAAAGCATAATAAAAAATATAGGAAGTTAAAATATGAATAAGCAAGGTTTAATAAATAACTATACACAATTGAAACATACGTAGATCTATTACAAAATAAAAACAATAACTTACATTAGGCAGTTTAACAAATCCAGTGAATGACGATAATTTTGAATTGTAAGACTCCGTCACTTTCTGAAGAATTTCTTCCGCAAATTCCTTGGAAAGCATGTGTGTGATTGCCTGCTGGCTAAGACCTACAAAAAATCATGAATTATAGAAAATATTGAAAGAATTTGAAATTATTTAAAAGACAAAATATTAATTAACAGCAAATATCAATGTTAATAGATATAATCAAATATCGTGGTTTAAAAAAGCTTATAATAAAGTAAAATAAGAATGTTAACATCTTGTGTAACAGTAAATTAAGTACATAAGAAATATTCATAACTAAAGTCACACAAAAATGTCTACTTTCTCTAAGTTAATATTATTTCTATTATTCGCAATTCTATTATTTGTCTGTTTCATTGAATAGCTTCATATAATATATAAGCAAATGCATTTTTATTTATTACAATTTCACAAAGTTTTATTCACACTACTTAAAAACGATCTAAAGTAGTAGCTAATTAAATTATATCTTTATTAACAAATTTACACGTTAAAATTGATTTATATATTTTTATAATTTAATTAAATTAATCATTAACCAGGGAATACTTAAACATTGTCCTTGTCATTAACATTCATAATAACTTTTGGCTGATTAATCAAAACAAAACTTACTACTCTCCGAATCGCCGCCAACCTTGCTTGCAGAATTCTCCACGTGTTTGAAAATCTCCACAAGACGATTGTAGGAGCCTGGGAGATCATCGGTTACAAATGAGGTCTTGTTAACATCAAGAACTTGGAGAGTGGAGACAAGGAAGGCCCCACCCCATGTGGGACTTGTCACCACTTTCTGCTGGTCAAAGTGGCCCTGTGCGTGTGTTAAGGGCATGAATATCGGAATATGTATTGGAGTAGAGTGGACAATTGCTGTAAGACTGAAATGTGTCCCTTGCAAAGGATTTCCACAAATAACGGTATATAATTATACTTCCGAGGCATCGAAGTTAATAAATAGTTATCCGATTAAATATGCCAAATAAAATATTGTAAAACAATAAAATCAATATACCTACTTGTGAACTCTCATAAGCATACGACAAGTTACTTTGAAGAATTATAATATATATTAAATAAATGATCAGTGAATATTTTTATACAGAAAGGATAAAACACTTGCTAAATGAGGTATACGTTATATTATTAAGATAAACAATTTATGAATGTTGTGTCTGAAGCTTAATATTCATTTAAGACAAAACTTACAAATGGCTGATTATAAATATTTAAAAATATAACAATTTTATTATTAAGTTTGAGACATCACAATATTTTGACAGTTTTTAAACTGAGACATAAGTAAGTGCAAGTTTATAGACATATAGAATTTTAGATCTATTGGTAACAAAATATGACAACTTACAACCAATGCTTTTCGCTTCACTGTGATATACTTGGCTAAATCATCTTCCGTCAGCTTGCCTCCATTGCTCGTTACCAAGGCTACAATCTCCTTTGCAATCGGACCTTTGTAGAAAGCGTCAGGTCCATTGATGGCAATCTGATGGAGGAGAGTCTTTATTCCGCTGGGTGGTGAGAAGATGCTACCAACTGACTGGCTATAAGCGTCCTTGAGAGCTTTATTGAAATGTTTGGTGTTGCTGTTCGATTCGTGCATTACATTTGTGATCTGAGATATGTGAAAAGAAATATAGCAGGTGTTAAACAACTAAGTATACAAACTTGATTTCAGCATCGTAAAATGTTGAAAAATTGAACGAAATTAAAATGGTAAAATTAAAACTGACATAAGTAGAATATTTTAAATTTCAATCAATTCAACAAATATACTTTTGAATAAAATGTTAAGATATAGTCGAGGAATATTAATGCATATGATATAGCAACAAACAAAATATTCCGTGGTAAGTACTTTGAAGGGCATGTTAATGATATGAATGACCGACTGAACCAGAGTATTCCACGGTATCCGGCCGTGATTCTTGTGGGCCTGATAGAGCGCGGCTAACATGCCCGGGACTCCCACCCCTCCAGCGACACCACCGGCAGCACCAGTGGCACACTGTCCATCGTAGATGGTACTAGTGAAGGTGGACTGGTCGTGGACTAAGAGTTGAGCACAACCACCTAGCCCTGCGATATCTGGCCGAGCCAGTGTGAGACAGAGGCCGGTTACCACGGCGGCATCGACGGCCGTTCCACTGAGCTTTCTACCCGAACTGGTTGCCTTAGGATGGAGGAAAGAGGCACCCAGCTGGGAGCATATGGCTGAGTCTGACACTACTCCGCCGTGCTGTTTGATCTACAAGAGATGAGAAATGCAAGGCTACAGCGTTATTAAGGTTATCCCACTTTTGTCTATACTATACATCTTCAAAGCGCAAAATTGTACTAAAATTGTTTGGTTATTTTGAAATATTTCATATTTTGAATCATCTGTATGATAATATGGTGTTTTTAGAATATTTTGTAAATAATACATGGTGCATAACTTTGGAATTATCCTGTATATGTGTGTATCTTGAAGCTTTCATTTTCAACCCAGGAATGTTTTAGAAGGCAACGAATAAAATAAATTTGTCAACAAACTCAACACAATATTCCATTTGCACAAGTGGTTGATTCACGGAAAAATCTGCATGACACCCCCCCCCCCCCATGAAATATATAGCA
>JAYRBW010001031.1:0-14022 GCA_036023295.1 Invenusta paracnida | reverse complement strand
CTAAATAAAATAAATATTGTCCGAGTAACTTAATTAAAATATAATGTATAAATAAATTCAATTTTGCTCAATATTTACCTATTTAAATATATATAGTTTTCTCAAGATATGACAGTATTACATGGTAGGGGCAGTCATAAATATTACACTGGTTATTCTATTTTTATATCTATCTTATGCTTATGACAGCTTCGTGAACAAAACTGTATTATCTCACCCTGACTTATGCTTATGATAGTTTCTAGTAACGACCCCCTGGATAATTTGCATCAATATTTTACATCAGAGCTCCAACGCAAACCAGAAGTATTGGTTTTGAACTTACTACCTTCGGGTTTTAAAGTGGCAGTCAAACCCACTTGGCTACCACTCTCCTTAAAACTTTTACTGTAATTTGCATTCTTATACTACTAAGAGAATGTAACTGCCTTCATACAAACATTGAGTTTACACCACTTGTAACATAACTTTATTTTTTATTTTTATGTGGCTTATCCCACTAATTTTTAAATTCGATTCATTATTGTGTAAAAAACAAATAAAACTTCCCATAGCGACCTAACTTAATTGTTGTTTTATACCTACTATAATATTAGAATTTATATTTTTGAATATAGTATTGGATATAAATATTTCACATAGTTTATTTTAATGAAATATTCATGTACTTTAAATCATTATAACTCGTTCACCTCATGTTTATTTGAGGGGACTGCGTTAATTGGTGTTTATCTTTTACTAATTGTAGTTAGTTAGATTTGTACTCCTTAAATTTCAGAATCATCTAAGATGTCTTGTCTAGACAATGAAAACGACACTAACAACATTAACACACCTGAAGATAATGACACCATAATAAATAGTACACACAATTCTAAACAACGAAGCAATTGCAATAGCATAAATACTGATAACAACAATGGCATAAAAACAATAAAATCACACAAATCCGTATCTATGAACTGTAGAAAACGTCAGAATGATATTTATGATAATGACGATGATTGCAATACTACAATCGAAACAAAAAATGCGAAATCAGTAAAAAATCAACTTTCGAAACGTCAAAACGGCAATTGCATTAATGACGAAAATTTAGATGAAATCCAACCAATGAAATCTGCAAAGTATACTGGAAAAGAAAGTGCCTCTCAGCAGGATTTTCCCCATGTTAGTAATTGCAAAACTGTCACAGCTAATGATGAAGAAAGAGAAAGTCATTCTCAAAAATATAAAACTGCTGTTGTTGTTATTTCCAATGATATTATATCGCCAGAAGATACTAGTAAACGTGATTCTACACTCCGAAAAGACATCTATGATATTGATAGGAACTGTATTGAACAAGATGTATCAAAATCTACCAAACAACGCACTACACGACCAAATGGTAAAATTTCTTACCACGAGGATCGCGATGTTGATATTGAATACAACATTGAACAAGAAGTATCAAAGTCGTCTACCAAACAATGCACTACACGCGTAAAAGGTAAAATTTCTTACAACGAGGACCACGATGTTGTTATTGAAGACAGCATTGAACAAAAAGTATCAAAGTCGTCTACCAAACAACGCACTACTCGACCAAAAGGTAGAATTTCTTCCAACGAGGACCACAATGTTGATATTGAAGACAACATTGAACAAGAAGTATCAAAGTCGTCTACCAAACAACGCACTACTCGACCAAAAGGTAGAATTTCTTCCAACGAGGACCACGATGTTGATATTGAAGACAACATTGAACAAGAAGTATCAAAGTCGTCTACCAAACAACGCACTACACGATCAAAAGGTAGAATTTCTTACAACGAGGACCATGATGTTGATATTGAAGATAATATTGAACATAAAATAACAAAATCTAACAGACAAAGCATGACTCACCAAAAAAGAAATTATAATTCTTTTAAAAAGGGCAATTATTCAGTAGATAATGATTCTGATGTTGAACAAGCAAAATCAAAAACTGGAAAACAGCACTCTTGTGAAGAAAATGGAGACAACAAAATGGATTATGTTGATAATATAAACGCAAATTCGACTAAGAACTCTAACCGTCCAGGAAAAATGCACACCATTGATACTAGCGATACAAATGACAATATAATTGAAGATATTGTACTGGAAAAGAGAATAACCAAACAACAACGTTCAAGTCGTCAAAAGAGTGTTCATTTTGACAACAAGCAAGATAAAAAAACGATCAAAACAAAATCACCAGATGATAAAAAACGTAATTCAACTATTGAAAGGAATCCCCTTGAAATGGAAAAACAGAGTTCATCAAGTAAAAAGAACAAAGTTTCTAAAGATATAGAGAATAGTGTTTTAAAAACAGGAAGTGTTATAAAACCTATTCTTCGAAGTAAAAGTATTAATGAAATAAAAAACGTTGCCAATGTTGAATTCAATACAGATAAAACAGCAAGACGGCGTTCTGCGCGTCAAAAGAATGTCAATAATAAACCAAAATTTATGGTAAATGAAATCTCAACCATAATTCAAGATGATGATTTTACATCTGACAAAAGCAGCGATGCTGAAGCAAATCTAACAGAGTTGAAAAATGTTAAATCATCAAAACGACAAACCAATCGCCAAAAATTGAGCGTAATCCAAGATAATAGTTATATTTCAACGATTGAGAATAAAAGCGAAAACGATGCTTTTATTATGGAAAAGGAAAATTATACAAACAGTTCTCAAGATGTCGCATTTGTAACAGCGGGAACTGAAGATAAATTTCATCATGAAGAAAAAACTAGTGACAAAGATAGTGGATTTCTAGCAAGTTGTGTTTGTAATGATGAAGATGAATCTGTAATTCAAGAAATGTGCTTAATAATGGACAATCTCGAACGATCAATTGCAAATTCAGGAAAATCCATCAATAAATGTTTGGGAAGTAGAGTTGAAATGGATGTTGAAATTAATACAGGTAACTTTCGCTTCTTTTAACTGTTATCATTATTTTCCGTTATATGTTATATTCACCTAACTAAACAGGAAAATGCTTTAAGAATGTTGCCATCAGTTATATTATTTATAATAACTTGTTACAACATTTCTTAATTTATCGTCCTGATCCCATCCTTTCATAGCACATTCATCACCAAGATATCCTCATGATGTTGTTGATTTGGACGAATCTGATTCAGATGTAGAACAAGGTGAGTTTTCTAAAATAAAGTGATCTCTTTCAATAGAAGTAAAGGAATTGAAATACAAAAAAATTATGTGATAGATTGCTTACATTATATTTTAAACCTTTAACTTTATAGAAATGAAAATGTTTCGATTTGATTTGATTTTTACTCTTGATATCTTCTTGTAAAGAAGATGTTTTTAGTACAATGTGGTTAGATTTTTCCGTCACGTGGATCATCACAATTTCCCCCATCAACAATTACATGGGTGGAGTAACGACGGGAAATACAAATTTGCTGATAAATTCTAAGATTGAGCCAATGTAAGGGATATATATTTCAGCTCAAAATGGAATACTTTATAATGAAGTATACTGATATATACCAAACTTTAAAATAATAATAATGCAACTATAATATTGATTAATTTTACATAGTGGTAATGATATAAATATTAGTTGAGTTTTCTGTTATGATTAAAAACAAAAAATGTTCCTGTTGTACGTTACGCTATCTACATACTAATTAATAATATTAATACGTAAACACTATTATTTCTTCCATATATAATACGGAATTTATATTGAATTCTATATTCGTCCAGACGGAAGTAGAATAATGTCATTTTCAAAGGATTTCAGATTTCTTCTCATATGTAATGGAAGTTTGTTAATAATGAATTGTATTATCAATTATTTAATTCATAAATGTTTCTTAAATTAGATTGCAAAACGACTTTAGAACTGCCTAGACGAAAATAAAATTATTCTCTACCAAAAGTATGTATTTTGTGTAATTGTCAGTACCCGGCGATTCTGAAAGTAGATTTTTCTTTCCATGTTAACGGTTCTAATACCCTAGAGTTCTGATTCCGTCCCTATATATATATATAAACAATATATAAAATAACGAATGTCTTTATAGTAATAAAGCTTTGCTAAAGGAAATAAATAACATGTATACTCAATATTTACTCTAAGCGAATTTACTACTTTGTTTTTAAATTCGTATATGTTAAATATTTTCTAAATAATTCCTTAACAGAACTCTTATTGTTAATGTTTTGATTGAAATATATTAATATGACATTCGTATTATGTACAGAACCTTTCACACAGTCGAATCAGGCAAGCAAAAGTCCTTTCAAAAAGGATTCTGGTGTAAAAGGTAAAAGTAAACCAGAAATTAATAACTCAGAGGGTATGTTGATTACCTATAAAATTGTTTTATTGTTTTCTTAAGTTCTATTCAATTGTATACGTATATTTTACATTTTATTTAAAATAACTAAAACAAAATAGGTTGCTAACTTACTATTTACCTACACAAAATATGACAGTACCGAATTAGAAGTAGTAACAATATTAATATGATATATAACGCATGTGATTTATGTTTCCATGTGTTTAAATGCTGTATATTATTACTACGTTTCAAAAGCATTTATTATTCACTTTAGTATGTGTTAAATTAATCTAAAACACAGATTAGTTTGCTAAATAACACATTATTTATATAAAGCTAGCTGTTTATGAATATGAAAAATGAATATTTTTTGGAATTTTGCTTTGAAGCCAACGAATAAAATGAATAAATTAATAGCAAAAATCTTTCTATACCTTGTTTATTTCATTAATCCAATCAACTCGAAATATTGTAAACGCCCTTAATTTTTTTACTAAAATACATCACTGAAGTGATCTTTTAATATAATTATTTTAGAGATAAACTACCATCCCTGATTCATACCTATCAAGTATATTTTAATTGTGTTAAATTAAGTTAATAATATATGTTCTAAAATACACTGATAAAAACTTTCAATTTTCTTTTTTAGAATATAATCTTCAACAATTTGATAGCATTGATCTATCAGATTTGCCAGATGATATTCTAGATGAAGGTAATAATTATTTTATTTTAAATGCATTTCACAAAATATTGATTATTGAATACACTTTTAACTAATGTTTAATGCCTTAGAATATTTCTCTCGAATTATTAAATGTCTTCGAAAATATCCCCCAAGTATACAATGTTAAATTTTCAGCATATATTTTTTAATTTCAGATGTTTTACTTTTCTATTTTTTGTATTTATATTTTAATTCTCTAGTTTCTTTTCATTTTGAATCTTTACAATATTACTTTTTATCTAATTAATTAAAAATCTTTAAAATTTATTATTTTGTCTAAATGCTGTAGGCGTAATGTTGCATTACTAAAATAATAATAATATTATTCGGAAATTTAAAATACCTATCTTCATATAGATTTTAAATTTATAATTATACGTATTGATTGCATTGTTTTTTTACAGAACTTTGTATTCCTGATTCTTGCGAAAATTTAGCACCTAATAACCTGTAAGTTGTATTATATATTTCATTTTTAATAATATTTATTAATATTAATTAAGTGTTACTACTGTCTTAATTTATAGTTTCATATATATTTAAAATTTATTAAAAATCTACATATTTTATTTATAATATCCTACATTTTTAGTATGTTAATTAATATATGTGTCCTATTGTTTCGAAATATATACCAAAAAGGTTCAACGATTTGAAGTAAACAATACTTTAATACGCGCTAACATTATCACCATTATGTCATTTTTGTACAGTCTCTTATTAGGTGTGTGTATTGTGAGGTATACATCGATTTCATCGTGAATTTAATTGTATATTTTTCATTTTAAGGGATATTTTTTGTATAATCTAAAAAAACTTATAGATCCGTTTTAAAGTTTTCATAAGAATCATTTAGTAATTTTATCGCGTATTTTTCTAAATGTTATAATTTGTGAATAATAAAACTTTTTCTGTTAAATATAAAAAGTAAAGGCAATTATTATTTTAAATATAGTATAATATTTATTGGAATAAATAAGCCAATAACTCCTATAATCATATAATGATAAATTCAATTAATAATTATCTAATTTTAGTTATCAGCTACCTTACTGAATAAGTTGTCAATAGCATAATGTCTCTTCGGGAATCATTTTAAATTGTCTACATAAACTACTGTATAGTAAAGCTTAATTCATCCTTAAGCCAAGCCCCTATACCTAATTGTTATTACAGCGTGAATTGTGTTGGATATATAATAACTCGATGAGTGCCATATCAATATATCATTATATAATCAAACGTTAGTAGTAAAAAAATCCAAAGGCTGCAAATTGAGTATTTATTCTCAAATTTTCGGAGATTCACTCCATAATCATGAGACTGAAATTTGAGAATAAACACTCAATTTGCAGTCTTTGACTTTTTATACTAGACTTTTTAATTACTAATGTGCTACTAAAGGAGAATCACATTTCTCATTATATAATATATTACACGGAGCGTCGATAGCATAGTTGTGTTTAAAATGTTGTTATACAGGCAATCTGAGGTGGCGAGATATCCTATGCTACCGAGTTAAAAGTATTTTATTCTAAATATAGTGGACTAATTAAAAATTATCACTTTATGAAAACGGGTCTATACAAAAATTCTGTGAAATCAATGATGCTCAATTTATTTAGACAAAGCAGTCATTTTGGCGTATAATTATACACCAAATATGTTAATTGATTACATTTTCTAAATTTATTTTGCCAAGTGGATTAATTAATATTTTGATTTAATTACATTTAGTAGTTGATTTAATTAAATAAGTTCTTAATTTTGTGAAACAGTTAACAAAATTTGAAAATGTGTTTTATTCTTTAGACAAAAAAGTCTCGATTGTATAAAATAGAATGCAGTTGTTTTAACTGGGGACGAGAAAACTCGCAAATATGTTTAGAAAACAAAACTTTTAAGAAAGTGAAATATTAATGCAAGTTAATAATTACCATATACATAAATAATAGGTAAATGCTTTCGAAAAATTAATAAAGAAAATACAGAAAATTAAAAGCTATGTTTCATACTACCTACTATACCTTTAATCAAAAACTAGTATAATATGATCACATGACATTATTTACTTTACAAGTTAATAATATAAAAGAAAGCCAATGTTCTGTTATGTCGTAATATACTCTATATTTATGTAAAACTTTGTCTCTACTTTAGGTTACAAGATAAAGGATACAATTCTATTATGGTTCGAGTAAGTTTTTTCAATTCTATTTCGAGGCAATATATAACTATAAGTGTTGGTCGTTGGAGGGTGAGAATGCTTTTTGTTTAGTGATTTCAATTATTTTAAATTTTTACATCGTTTGAATTTTATTTGTTATTTATTATAATTAAGTCATGTTTTTGTCGTAATATGAACATATCGGAATCATATTTTGTATTACAGTAAAGACTGAAATTAGGTTCCTAAAAGCAAACCACCTCCCTCCATGGACGAAGGGTTAATAAACAATATTCTTAAATAAAATAATAATTACTCATATTGCATAGTGGCTATCTAGGAATTATTAATATCCCCATGTTGTCACAACTTCGCATTATGCTTAAAAAGTCTGTATAGACATGTTTAATAATATTTAGATAATATCTTTTACTTGTACTATGTATATATCTTTAACATACATACAGGATTTTACATCATCATTACTTTCAACTCTTATTACTTATATAACAAAATAATAATATGTTATTTTTACCATGTGTTTTTACCATAAGCTTGTAAAATTAATAGCTAAAATAATTTTTGTTGTAATTTACATAATATTAATTAATTGTCCCTAATACATTTTGAAGGATGCAGAACAGGACTCTCCATCTGAAGAAGCCACTCCGAAAGACGCAGTGCAACAGTTAGATTGTCAAATTTATGAGGAAGAACCATCAGAAATACATACATCCATGTCTACAGCTTATTCGGACAACTATATTAAAAGTCAGAGTCACAACAAAAGCAATTCACAAACCAAAAATGAATCTCCCCATATTTATCAACCAGAAAACTCTGGAGAATTTCAAGATTTATCTTCTGTTAAGTCAACACTGTGCAATCAAAAAAGAAATTTATCAACCTCCGTTTCTGTCGCATCTAACAGCAGTCGACAGCAGTCTCCTCATCAAATTTCTAAAAAGATGTCACCGATTAAAATTGCATTGAAATCTTCAAATTCTCAACAACGAAATGAAATAGATATAAACAACACCTGCAATTCATCTGAAGCTTTTGTCGGTGTTGAGGGAGCCTTATCAAAGAGACAGCAGCTTAACTCAAAACACGCAGCTATGTCCAACATCAATATTCACGAGAAATTTAATCAAAATTTGCCCGCCTTAGCAGAGCCCTTGAATTTGAACAAAACTTCCATCAAAGCTCGACTTACAAGCGGGGGAAGAAAGCAGCTTTGCAACCTGAGCAAATCCTACCTCTCACAAGAGTCTTCGGCAAAATCGTCGCCCTACCAGCAGCCTATATTATCTGTAAAACAGCTTCCGGGACGACATCTGTATAAACCGGTTCCCCTTCCCAAAAAACAAGCAACTGTTAAATCTGTCAAAGAATCAAGTAATATGTGTAAGTTGACTGATTTCCTACGATTTATTTACTAGATTCCATTTTTGGATATTGAGTAACTTGTTATTCGGGGATGTGATTTTCCAGTTTTAACCGGATTTCCAGGGTTTTTTAAGTAATTTTGATGAGTCTCGAGATTCGTTTAAAAAACTTATAATTTACTTAGGTGGGCTTTTATAAGGTGATAATTGTCTGATTGTATTATCAATTTAATAGCTATTTTTATCTTGTACATAATAGTATAAAGAGTAAATTGCATTCTTATAATATGTCTTGTTCTCTATATATGTAGGTACTTCGTTAATATTTTCGATAACATAATTTCTATCAGTATCGTAGAATAAAGTACTTTTAAGTAAAACGTGTACTCATCATGAATTTTCTTCAAAATGTATCCATCATTTCTAGTTTTCCACCTTCAAAAATAGCAATTTTGACCTTATCATTTGAACTAAATACTGGACAACATATTCCTGAGATGCTCTCTTCTGCATATTCTAAGTCGGGAAATCGGAAAATTTTCCTCGCGAGCTCTGATTTATAGGCTACGCATGCATGCGTAGTCATGGGGGCCCCCAACTTGATTTCCGATTTATTTTAATATGAGCAATCATATCCCTGGCTATTAGTTTTCAGATCATTCACAAATGATTCTAATGGAATCGTTAGAGTACGGCAAATAGAGAATCAATAAGAACTTTAAAAGCAAAAAATACACATTTATATTAAATTCTTCTTTTAACATTTACTTTAGTAGTTTTACTTGCAAATTAATTAAGCGTTTTACAATATTTAACATTTTAAACCAGGGTATACAAAATATGTTTATTTAAAGTGAGAATTTCTATAAAGTGTGAAGAAAGTTAACTGAATGAATCAAAATGTTACACGGGTTCATGTCAAGTATGTGTATTTTAAAAATAGTCCTAATCTGTTTAAGGACTTTTCATAAAACACATTTTTACTAATTGGTCTGATTTAAGCTTTCCTTCCAAAGAATAAATAATATATGATAATATAATTCATTTTAAAAGACAACAATGTATGTAATTTGAAAGAGTGTAAGTGGTCTAAAATTAGTATTAAGGCGGATAATTAAATAAAGTGGATGAACTACGTATAAGACAAGAAAAATCTATTGTTTCTAGTTTTATGCAGGTTGACTGTTCCCCAACGGAATATATGTAAATAAATAATATATGCATCGCTGGTTGATGCTGTGATTCGATGATAAAGTCTGACATCTTCAGAGCGAGGAGAGACGACCGTTCAGCAGCTCGACAAAAAACAGAATGAGCTCAGTGAGATATGCGAGTCCTTTTATAATGTTCATGTCCTGTCATTGGCTGAAACCTTCCTCGATTGTGATTCGTCGGGAGGCGGGATGAGACAGAAGACTCCTCTCTACTACTACAAATAACAAATTAGCATTTCAGCCTATGGAAAAAAAGAGTACCAAAGACTATATCGATGATAATTTACCAGTTGTTGACTTTGATATCATTACGGGTGAAGTTATCATTTTGAACTCAAGAAATCATTTGATTATTTTTTTAATAATGAAAAACTTCAACTAATTTGCGTATACACATAAAAATAAATCGATTTGCTTGAACGTAAAAACGTTCCATGAATACATTTCAATCCAATAGAGTCACATATCAATCGATTTGAGTTATTCTCTAAAAGAACAATGTCAATTTTTACTTACTGACTATCCTCCTTTTCAATTTTAGACGATTATCTCCTATTAAATTATTTAACTTTGAAAAAACAGGATGGGATTATTCACATGTATTGTACCGATATTTTTGCGATGTTAAAATTATCGCTCATGCAAGATTTGCAAGATTTAACAGAATACTAAAACAGTTTTCTTGTTATATAAATAGTCTGGTAATAAATAAGATACTATTATAAAAGTGGACGCCATGCTGAAAATCCGAGCTTATTTGGACAATTAATCATCCTTAAATATTTCAAGATAAAATTATATTCAATCTTACTTGCTATTTTTCGGGTTAAAAGAAAAGGAGACTTTGCCAAATGTATCGAAGGATAACATTGAAATAGATCAGGTTTCTACAGGCAAGCAATTCCACAGAAATTAACACGATATTCTTTTAAAGAATGCGCAAATATATAATAAATGTTCAGTAACTGAATACCCACCAGTGTCGAGTGAAAAAGGTTACGAATTAAGTGCTGCCTTACAAAATGTTAGTAAATGAAGTATCGAAATTATTTTTTAATTGTGACATTGAAGTTTAGAAATAATTTGTTAATATTACTATCTTCAGTTTTTATCTAATTTTTGTTATATGATTTTTTTGTGTTTCTATTTTTGTAATGCTTACGCATCTATCATAAACCATAACATTTCTTGCACGCTTTTTCTTTATTACTTCATAGTAAATGTTGTACTCTTATTATATCGAGATAACTAAATTAGGAAATATTAATATTCACAGATAATACATACATAGTCTGTACAATTATTAATATAGATATTAACACTTTTTATTAGTGAATCTAATTATAAAGAATGAATTTTTTTAGATTATTTAATTTTAAGAATTATAAACTATTACTAACATAAATTAAATTACGAATAATGTATTCATAGTTGTAGTCATAGAGTAATAATACCAAGAGAGTTCACTCGGTCAAAAAGCATATTAAATATTCAAAGTTTGCCATTTTATATTCCCATCAATGCGATAATAATTTTTAGGGTGTCCCATATACTATTTCGCTTTTTAATATACTAATAAAAAATTAAATCACATTTGTTCATCCAATAATAATTATAATAATTTTATAGGTAAAACATGATAACATGATATGTGTATTGTACAATTTCAAGCATATGTCCATCTCATCTCAATCTCCTGCTTCAATGATATCCTGACAGTGTGCCTGCAAATCGTCAAAAGCCTTTCTAATTCCCGGGCGCAAATTTGTTAGAAGATCATTAACAAAATGACGCACAGCTTCTTTATTTGATGAAATCTCCTCGAGATCTAGCATTCTCCATATTTTTAAATATATACCGATCTTGAAGGTTGACATCCGGAGAATATGGCGGTTGCCAAACCTTTGAGACAACTTGCTGATCAAGATAGTCCTCCGTAAGTCTAGCTCGGTGTGGGCGTGCATTATCATGCATCCAGTGTAACCTGTGAGCTGGTATTCCACGTTGCTGAAAGTAAGCAAGACAGTTTTCAATAAATTCCACAAATCTTTCGGTATTAATACTGCCGCCACCTTCCAGCATCTCAAAGTATGACACACCCAAGAAGGTTGATGCCACAATTACCATTCTTTTCTTCTGACACATTGTTTTTATTATTCGTGTCGGTCTGTCACCTGCAGCATTTGGCAGATCGATTGGAAGCCAACATGTTTGTCCATGATTGAATGAATTAAGGTAGATCCACTTTTCGTCGCATACTTAGTCTTTCATTCATGCCTCGTCTTCCAAGAACTTCAATTAAGTCTCCACAACATTGAACTTGAGTTTCTTTGTGAGCATCAGTTAAAGAATATGGTACCCATGTACAGCAGACATTTTTCAAACCACATTCCTCAGTCAAAATCCTGTGAACAGAACTTTTTAGAATATATAATCGTGCAGCAATAGCTCTAAAAGAGAGACGCCGATTTTCATTAATCTTTATAACACATGGTCTTCCAATATTGTCAACAATTTTTGGCTGAGTAGCTTCACGTCCATTTCGAAAATCTTTTGATAATTGCTATACGTGACGTAATGAAATACACTCATCTTCTAAAACAGAAAGTAACAAACGATGTATCTCGGCACTTGAATAATCGTTTGCCGATAGAACTTTAATGAAGAAATTCACATTTTCCTTGCTCATGATTATAACAATGATAATTTCTTTACATACCAGCTATAAGTCTAAATAAAAATCAATAAAAGTATTAGTGTATTTAAAAGCGATCGAATTATTTTTCAAATTTGAAATTTCTGTGATAATTTCTTTACATACCAGCTATAGTCTATGAATAATGAATCTATGAATAGTCTATGAATAAAATCAATGAATGTATTGGTGTATTAAAAAGCGAAATAGTATATGGGACACCCTATAATTAAAATAACATAATATGTTACTTACAATGCTTAAAATAACTTAAAATGTTACTTACTATACTTAAATTAACTTAAAATGTGACTTATCATAGTTGAAATAACTTAAAATGTGACTTACTAAACTTAAATTAACTTAAAATGTGACTTAAAATGTATGGGAAAGACTTAAAATAAGTGACATATTATGCAACATTTTATGTATTATAAGTTCCGATTCACTGGGAATTACATAAATAGGTACAAAATTAATTTAGACATAAAATTTTATTACAGAAATATTACAAAAAAGTTTAATTAAATCAGAGAATATGGAGCATTAAAAAACTTATAGCGTAGTACATTTTTTTGTATGCTTTATGTCCAAGCCCTTCTGGTTGATGGCCGGGTTAGCTTCTCGCCAACCGTTCGGAAACCGCCGAAGCGCGACATCTAGATAAAAAGGAAAACCAAATATTACTTATAGTATGCAGACTTAATTATAAATATTATTAATATCTTAGTATAATAACCATGTACTTTAATTAAACATTAAATAAATAGTTTATTTACTTTATGATAATAACCATATTATATTAAAAGAAACTGTATTGTGATATTATTCAGGTGTACTCATATATGTACATGCTATTTCAATAATATCCTATAGCCATATATTGACTATTACTTCTACTTAGTGATATTTTGATTTGGTTAAGTTATAAAATGATTTCTATGATTTTTTCTACGATTTTTACTACCTACAATGTCAATAAATAGAACAGAAAAATTATATATAAAGTTTCGACGCTAATTAATTTTGTATGCAGTTTTATACTACTATTCGACTACCCAAATGCTTTTGGCTTTGCAAAATAATGTTTCTAAAATTCACAGCAATTAAATATTTTATGTAGTAGAACAGTCTTAGATACACACTCACAGCCACAGGCAATGAAATATATATTACAAACAACTTACAGTTACGTATGTCTTAATCTGCCGTCATGAACTCTTATGACTAAGTAAATGCTGTGAAGTTACACTTCACTAATAAACGATGTAACCGACAGAAGAACTCAGTTATGCATGCTCTCATTATTAAAATGCCGACATTGAAAGAACGACTTGCGTCGAAGTAAAGTGCTTGATTTGGCCCTAATTCTCTCAGACGATCAACACGCTTGTAAGTGGCTTTTGGAGCTGGCAATCTATCATAAATATGAGTGTCTTTATTCGCTTTGACGACGTGGAAGTAATTTTCAAATTGTCAGAGGAAAAACTT
>JAYRBW010001020.1:0-14022 GCA_036023295.1 Invenusta paracnida | reverse complement strand
TATGATCGATATATATTATACAAACTGGGAAGTTCATTAAAATGAAAATAATACAAATTATATAAACTTCAATAATACGTTTAATTGTAAGTTGTTGACGTTCACATTAACGAAGTATATTTATAATAACTGATATATTATTGCAAGATCCTTTTCATCTAGACACATTTACAGATTTTTTGTTTTTTAAATATATGAATGTTTTTGATTTTTATTTCGAAGCTTTATAACTTACAATTAATTATAGACCCCTTTTTATATAAATCTAATATATAGTATACAAATATCTTAAACATATCTTAAACAAAATGTTGATCACTATGGATTATGTAAACTTACAAATCAGCAGGAGTATTATCAGTGTATTCCCAAGTGCCCTCAATACGTTTCTCATTTAAACCAAACCATGCCGAATAATCATCTATATCTTTAGCCGATGGCAAGTCACGTCTGAGAATTTGACAAATATATTTCTGTAAAAGATACATTTGCAAGGTACACAGTTTATGTCTAATAATATTGAAATCAATTAATAAGGGAATCGTACTTTGGTATATTTATACAGACAAGCATGTATTATAATATATTATTTCCTTTAAAAGATAACATTAACAGTTTTATTCTATAACAGTATTAGTAAAACAACAAAACATACTATTGTAATTTATGTAAAAATATTATCTTGCATTAAAATAAATCGTGTTTGAATTTGAAATTGTTTAAACTCGTGTTAGAAATAATCCGCTCCATAATGACAAATTGTATATTTAATACATTTGTATGTTTCCAATTGTGTATTTGTAAAATATATGTTTTATATTAACATGACAGTCTCATCAATTAAGTCTCTCAAAACAGTTTCTTATTGAGTATTTACATCATTTGTGTGGTATTTATTGAATATAGTTTGTCATCTTCAACAACTTACAAGTTCATCTTTACTGTGAAATGAAGCCAAAGTTCCTGGGGAATAATAATGTTCACAGTAATATTTTGCATCAAACCAATTTTTATGTAACAAGACAAATTTGTAACAGAAGCCTTGATAACAGTCTTCAGCTAACGGAAAAGAGGTTACATGTAAATATACTGATTAAGATTGTAACAAACAGAAAGTAAACATTTAAGCATCAATAACAATTGACATAGACCTCACCATTTAAAGTTGTTATGACCTCCACAACACTATCTAAATTTAAAATAAATACAAAACAAGTTAATGTTATAAACAGTGACCTAAGAATGCATGTGTTAATGAAATAAAATATATTTTTCGTCAATAAAATATGAGTCATCAATACATTTTTGTTATCTTTAGAATAATATTTATCTTGAGTAGCAAAAAGCAGCACAATAAAAAATTCGATTATATTTTCTAAATTATGTTTTGCGTAAAAGTTTGTTAGTATTTCCTCCGGTTAACTAATACATTAATACTAGTTTATGGCACCATCTGTATCATATTTAATCTAAGCAAAGTCAACAATGTCTTAAAAAATGAAAGCTAAACAATGAGTTACTCAAACGAGCTTTTATTATGAGTTTGTTTCTTGGCTTTCAGTTTTGCGACGCTATCGTTTTTTTTATATAAATTTATTTTAGATATCAATTACTTTTTAAAGATATTTCCATATTAATGCATATTTCATACATACGATGTAAAAACTAATTATATATTTTTAATTAAATCCTGAAATAGTACAAATTAATTTGTAAAGGATTTATATACGTTTTGTTAAAAATGCGTAGTGTCAAGATCAATATGGAACATAGGTAAACATCTAAACTGTTAAATTCATAAAGATATGACAACTATGAAAACTTCTTGGCAATGAACATTTTTGTAAAAGCAATGTAGTTTTTGGTTAGATAATAACAAATAGAAGAACAATTTTTCATAGCAATTTACTCCTTTTGGAAAAGTATCAAGAAACACTTTTATCGTTTAATATTAGATGTATTGTATTCGTTATCACTTGGTGATTACGTTGTTACAAAAAATAGCTTTTAAATGTATTCTGGCCTGATATATTTGCTAAATACAAATACTTTTAATTATATCACACTTTCATTCTGAAATCTAATAAGTGAAATAGCATTATACCTTTTGTTTTACATAAAAAAGGGAATAGAAAACCTGGATCACAATAATACATGTAAATTCCTTTTTTAACCAAATCAATCGTTCCACATTTCTGATTAATTTTATCCGCTCGGCTGCGAGTAATACGAGGAAGACTAAAAATTAAAAAGTAAGAAATAGATAATAATTAGCATAATGCAAATACTTTATGAATGCATTAAAATGAATATATAACATACAATGGATACAAATGATAAAGTAGCTAATTTAGAATACAATAAACGAACTCGATAAATCATAAATTAATGTTAAAATGATATTTGCAGTAACTGATTAAATATACATAAAAGAGTGCTGAGATTATCTAATAAAAAAGCATCTACACATGAATATGATCGACATATTATGTTATACAAACTAGGAAGTTCATTAAAATGAGAATAATACCATTACATAAACTTCAATAATATATGTCAATGTAAGTTTTTACATAAATTAATTGTTTAGATTTTTATTTTGAAGCTTTGTAACTTAGCCGTTTTATATAAATTTAATATATAGTTTAAAATATCTGTAACATATCTTCAACAAAATCTTGATAACTATGGATTATGTACTTACAAATCGACAGGTGTTTTGTCAATGTACTCAAAAATGTTCTCGTCACGTATAGCATTTAAACCAAACCATAGAAAACCATCTTCTCCTTTTGGCATGTCACGTTTCAGAATTTGTAGAACATATTCCTGTTAAATATACATTTGAAAGGTACACGTTTTGTGTCCAACATATTCAGATAGAAGAGCAATGTCTAACAATATTGAAATCAATTACTAAGGGAATCGTACTTTGGTATATTTAAACACACAAGAATGTATTAAAATATATTATTTCATTTAAAAGATAACATTTACAATTTTATTCCATACAAATGTTGGTAAAATAATAAAATATACTATTGTTATTTGATGTAAAAATACTATCTTGCATTAAAATAAATCGTATTTAATTTGAAATTGTTTGAAATCGTGTAAGAAATATTGTGTTCCATAACGGCACTTTGTATATTTATTGTTTCTAATTGTGTATTTGTAAAATATATGTTTTATATTAGCATGACAGTCTCATCAATTAAATTTGCCAAAACAGTTTCTTATTGAGCATTTACATAATTTTTTAAGTTGTATTTAATGAATATAAATTGTCAACAACTTACAAATTCATCGCGGCTATGAAACGAAGCTAAAGTTCCTGGGGAATAATAACGTTCGCAGTAAGATTTGGCATCATTCCAATTTTTTTTTGCCGAGAAAAATTTGTAACAGAATCCTCCATAACAATCTTTAGCTAATGAAAAAGAGGTTACCTGTATAATGATTAAGATTGAACAAACAGAAAGTAAACATTTAAGCATCTATAACAATTGACCTCACCATTTAATGTTTGTATGACCGTCACAACAACATCTAAATTTAAAATAGTTACAAAACAGGTTAATTTTATAAACAGTGACTTAACAATGCATGTGTTAATGAAAGAAAATATATGTTTCATCAATAAAATATGATACATTAATGCAATGTTTGTTATCTTTAAAATAAAATATATTTATCTTGAGTAGCAAAAAGTAGCTCAATAATTTATTTAATTATATTTTCTAAATTATTATGTTTTTGCATAAAAGTGTTTTAATATTTATTTGGTTACCTATTACAGTATTTAATATTTTATTGCGATATCTGCATTATATTGAAGCTAAGATAACAGTGTCGCTAAACATGAAAGCGACATCGAGCTACTCAAAATAGTTTTTTTAGTTTGTTTCTTGGTTTTCATTTTTGCGACGCTGTTGTTTTTGTTTCATATCGATTTATTTTAGATATCAATTACTTGTTGAGAATATTTCTATATTAATGCAGCAAATATCAATAATTTCATACATACGAAGTAAAAATTATGTTTTTTTTTATTTATGAAATCCTGAAATAGTACCAAAAATATACTTGCATATTTCATCGTTAATATTATTATAGCAATTATATACTTTCTGTTTAAAATTAATAATTGTCTATATCAATATGGAAAAGTTTTGAAAAGTGGCTAGAAACACCTTTAACGTTTAATATTATGCCGATTTTTGTTCTTTATCACTTGGTGATTACGCTGCTACCAATAATTACTTTTTATATCTTCTAGCCTGATTTTTATGCGATCAAAGATATTAGCGATTTCAATATTTGGCGTTGATACAAATAAAACATTTCATTACATTTAAACTTATGGATATTATAATAGTATTAACTGTTTCTCTTCAAATCTATATTTACCAGTACATTATTAATAATATCATGTTAAGATGATATTAAGAAAAATATCCATTATAATATGTATCAACATGTTGTGAATCACACGTGTTTTAAATTTTAATATGTACTAATAATTTGATTATTAAATAAAACAGACCATATTTCAATCCATTACATTTTAGTTTGACTAAATTATTAAATATGTAAAATCTCTAAAATCGTTATAAGTTTATTTTTAATGAGATCTAAATTTAATAATCGAACAATCCATTTTTATTTTTAAACGATTAGTAAATATATTTGTTTTACATATATCATTTTGTTTCAAGATAACGTTTATAAATGTATATATAGTTTTCATGTATCAGGAATGAAGTTTGGAACATTTATTTTTAATAAAGTTGTACAAAACTTTATTAATATTTATTATCTAAATTCTACGAATATCATTTATTAGCATGAAAATAATTTAAACTATGGCTTTATAATTACTATAACTGTATAATGGAAACTACAACGTTTTAGATATACCTCATAGTATTTTATACTTAATTTATTTATAAATATTTATATTTATTTAATAATTATACCACGATATAGTAAATGAAAGTTATATCGTGTAATATAATGACTTACAAAGAAGAAATGTGATCCACGTTAAGTACATTCTGTATTATTTTCAAAGTATCACTTTTAACACAAGAAACGTTTATTTTAGCAATGCACTATTTAATCGTAAAATTGAATAATTGTGTTTATTTATTATTAGGCTATTAAATTATATAAATTCAAATCAACAAAAAAACTAAAACACGATGCGGAAGCTGTAATAAAGATTCCGTTGATATCTGTGACTTTCACACTTACAGAAATGATGTATTCTAACCATAGATATAAATATACTTTAAATAAACTAGATTGGCAAACTTTTTTGGTTCGTAGTATTTTCTATTTAGGGGCAGATATTAAAACAAGCAAAATGGTTCTGATATTATTGATATTTATATAATTGGTAAAAATGTTCTTGTTGATAACTTTCGAGATACTCTTTCATTTCTGTAAAATTCGAAAATTCCATATTGACGTCCATTAACGAAATTAAGATCACATTACTTTTAAAATAGTTTAAAAATGGGTCTCAAAAGATGATAAATATTATATTAAAACAAAGTGAGTAATGCGTTGTTTCAAAATGGGACAATATATATTTTCGTTTGAAATAATATTTAATAAATATTAGACTACCAAATGATACACCTGTGTTAAAGAAATGCTACCGTAAGAATAAAATATATTTAATAAATAATTGACTATCGAATGATTTTAAAATAATCTTCAATGAATAATGATACGGGAAGAAAGACGTGTAAATAGAAGGAAATTCGGAATGAATGTAATGTTTCATTCTGCTTCCCTCTCAGCATATCAGAAGTGATAATTTACCAAAACGAGACAATAGTCACATACATTATTTGAAAGAATAAATTCATGGTTCTATCAAAAAGAAATATATACATAAGAAAATATCCATATATTGGTAGGCATTTGCCTATCAAAGCATTATACGATACCGTAGCATCGTAAGTCAAGAATAAGAATGAGAATGCTACAAGCAATGAGTATTAACTGTAGCTGTTAAGGGTAACTTTTTGGGTATTCATTATGGAGGCCTGTTTCACGATAGCCAACAGTTATTTGGGATTTTGTGGCATCTAGCATGAAGCCAACACAAACAAAGTGAAAAGTAATAATATGATTGATTTATTAAGTTGATTATCAGAATTCCACAGCACTAGAGAAGACCTTGACACTCCCAGACTCGATCCCTTGAAAGATCTCCTCGTCGCAGCAGCCTGCGTAAGATGGCGAGGGAGATCTGTAGCAATGTTGGTCTTGACAACCAGCACCGCCTCGAGTTCCCCCACGGTCACCTCTGCCCCGTGGCATAGGGGGAACAAAGGGTGGAGTGTTTGAGGGGTGGCAGCCGCTGCAGTGATCCCAAGGCTGTCCGTTTGGAGGACACGCTGGACACCATCCGCTCCTTGGGACAGTTTAACCTCATCCTTTACACAGACGGGTCGGCTGAGGGTGGTGTTCAACGTGGAGGGAGCGCTGTGGTCGTGACCAGTGGGTGGGGTGATAACCACTATAGTGGCAATCCGGTGATGGGGTGCGGAGTACACTTCGTCCTTCGAGACAGAGGTGACAGCTCCAGGACTGCCTGTTAACTGGCTTGAGACTGAGGGTCGAGGCAATCGCTAATTGATCTGCTTCGACAGTAAGTCGGCCCTGGCTATGCTAAGCAGTCAGATCTTTCTTGATGCGGGTGAAGGGCACGGTGGTCTTCCAGTGGATCCCTAGTCGTTGCGGTCTTCATGGCAATGAGGCCGCAGATAGAGAGGCCAGGGAGGCCGCCATTCACACGCGTAACGATGATGTGCCCTTGGGTCCTATCCTGTTGTCCTTTAGGGCGGCTAAGGCCATCATTCGGAGGCAAGTCAGGGATCCAGGTCTACTCCAAGAGCGTACTCGCCTATCTCGCCGCGCGGAGACGTTGATTGCGCAGCTTAGAAGCGGACACTGTCGCGTGCTGCCTGCGTACCGAACCCGCTTCCAGTTTGTCCTCACTATGGGGAGGACGAGGAGACCCAGGGGCATTGGCTCCAGGACTGTCCTGCTCGCCTAGGCCCGCGTCTGCGTGCGCTCGGGATGGGGATTCTTCCTCTGTCCGTGCTGACGGAGGACACCGTGGCGGTGGCCTCGTATCTGCGGGGGCTTCGGCTCCTCTGACGGGGGTACCGCCTTCAAACCAAACCATACAACACCTTTCAGTTCGATAGAGTCTGGTTCTCTCAGTATGCCTTCGAGGCCAATATTATAGGGGTTCCGACAATGATGCGAGAAGATTTTTCCCCGCCTTTGCGTAAGCGAGGACGAATGGAAACTCCTAACTCTTCATCAAAGTATGATTATTGTAAGGCTTTGGTTCATAAGACTAATTTAGAAATGTATGAACTTCAAAGAATTGTTATTTACCGCATAAAGATTCGGTGGAGTGTGGACTCTTGAGCTATTATAATATCGAGGATTTGTGTATAGTTCCTATTTGATATTGTATAAAAATGTTACTATTTGTTTAAGTGTGTCATGGATATATGTTACTGTATCTTATAATTATCTGATTTCTGATATTCCAATAATTATTTCATTTTTAATACATTTTATTTGTGTTGTTTATATTCGGAATTTGTTTAAAGTATATATTTTTAATATTTTCTAGATTTTTAAGTCATGTTATAGAGATACAATATTTTATGACTAAATTAAGTAAAGTAAAACTTTTTTCTTTAAGTGTAGTTTAATGCTGCATAATTTCACACATAGTAGATACTCATATTATTTTAAATATTTCAATAGCTATACTCGAGTATATGAGATGCTTGAATCTTCATAATATGTTCAAAAAATACAATTGTTTATATGCTCGAAACTTCACATACTCGGAAATGTTTGCGTAATCTGCGATATTGTGTAATCTGAATAAATTTAGCTGTCGTATGTCATTAAATACTGGGTTATAAATAGCTAAATACATATGCGAATAAAGGTAACTAGTATGTCTTAACTGCACATTATGGAGGGATGATTTGCAGTATCGACGTAAAGAATAAATTGCCAGTGGTAGTCAGTAAGGCGAAGATAGGTTTATACATAGGCACCATACATTATAAATACATAGGTGTTAAAAAGCAAATTACGATTGAAGACAATGTTTGAACTCTTTGTATCATTTAATCAAATATAGATTTTTTACTAAGTATAATATCATATTTTCCTGCTCAATTAAATAAAAGACGTCTTACACCTTTTTGATGGGGACAGATATTTCATTGTTATTATTTGTGTTTTACTCGAGAGTAATCACTTCAAACTATATATTTTACCTCAAATGTCAATGGTCGTTTTAATTGTGTTAGCTTTCCTAATACATGGGATACAGATAAACTGTCTGAAGGTTAGCAACATTTACGATTTGTATATTGATCAGTTTATTTTGTAAGTTATTTCATGAGAATTGTCTGTAATCACCCACTAACAATTTCACATATAATCTGCTTTTAAGAGATTTGTGATTAGGTATTACATAAATATATCCACGTTGACATCTATAGCAAGTGATCTTTTTCTCGTTTCAATTCACTATCAGTTCAGCGTAATCTACTGATGGAATTGTATTGTTCTGACGTTTGTACTTACATGTTTTATATGAGTTGGTAGCTATTTGTATATTTTTATCTAGGAACTGTTTCGCGGATATTAAATGTACAATAGAAAGCTATTTCATTATCTCATCTTCTGTTTTGTACAGGTAAACAAACGGATCCGTCATTATGGACCATTTAAATGTCGCATTGAGATAAATTGACCGTTTTTCCAACTTTAAAGTTATTCTGCAATGCAGTGACTGGATTGAACTGATTTATTGCAGAAATCATGCTGCGGAATTCTTACTGTTATAGTTATTTGCTATTTTTCAAATTTGTTTGCAGTAGTGTCATCTATGTAATATTGATTATTGAGGGACGTTTGTATGCATTGCCAACATTGTAATGTTGATGAAAAATAAAATTAATTTGCTGGAATGTATGATTGAATAGTATTTTGTGACCAGAAAACGCATGCAAAAAATTGTGTTTAAAAACTGACAGCGATATATTAAATCGATTATGTATAGTAAAACAGTTTTAGATATACAGGCATTACATTCTATTTTACAGGCAACTTACGTACATGTTAAAACTGTATGAATATATATATTTATATTTGCTCATAAAGTTATGTAATGAAAATATCAAATTCGGCTGTTTCTCTACCCATTTACATGACATTTATTTAAATAAAATGATTCTAGATTTACGAAACTTAACAGCACGATGCACCAAATATATGGAATTATTTCTCTGTAGGCATAAGTATGACATTTTTTATTGTAATACATTTTATGTAAATGGGTGGACAAAAAATAGAATTACATGTTTTTCTTAAATTCATTTTAATAGCAGTTCAAACGGTTTTAACATACGTACAAGTGGTCTGTCAAATATAATTTAATGACTGTATATATCTAAAACTAATTTACTACATAAACGATTTAATTGCTGTCAGTTTTTAAACACAATATTTTGCTGCAGATTCGAGATGGGCCATAACTTAGTATTAAACTTCAAACAAACTTAATAATAGTGAAAACTCAATGAATAGACTGCGTTCCATTACACTGTTGTAATATGTATGTCCATATATATAATTAATGTGTCATTTCTGCGGTTTATGTCCACCTGGATTCTGAGGACCAACATCTTATTTATTGCAGATAAGTAACTCAAATTTTGATAGCTTTCATTCAAATCATAAACATTTGTGTTTATTTCTGTAAAAGTGGGAATATACATCAAATTTAATTTGTCTAACTAAAGACAAATCACTCCACATAACTATATGTTATTATATACATGCATATATAAATGTAGTATAGTTGATGCTTAGTTTATGTTTTAAATGTGTAAGAAATAATATATACTGCTTTTGTATTTCAATATCTTTAGTATCACAATATGGTTTTCAAATATGCTGTATCGTACATGTCTGCGATATTTAAACACTTTTCACAATATTAAACATGTTACACCTGATTGTTTCAGATCTTTATCCGCGTATATATATAATGCTCGTTATATGGTACCTTTTAGTGTCTGTTTGCTCGACA
Organism: Invenusta paracnida; assembly: GCA_036023295.1. NCBI lineage: Eukaryota > Metazoa > Platyhelminthes > Proseriata > Coelogynoporidae > Invenusta > Invenusta paracnida. Next base: position 3,866 of record JAYRBW010001020.1, on the reverse strand, counting down.
TAAATTAATGGCTTAAAACTCATTCAACTTCCATTTTTGATTAATAATATGGATAGAAATGGTTGGATTATAGAGTTATTACAGGTTCATTATTGGAAAATGATCCGATTATAGGATTTCTAATGGATAATAGTATTATTACCATTAGGAAATGGTCGGATCTCAAATGATCGGATAACTATTGGTTAATGTAACTTAAAATTCCAATAATAGACTCGCTGGAGTTTTACAAGGATCAGCCCTTGGCTCTCCGGTCTTCAGCTGCAAACCACCAAAGAATCACCAGCTTCAGATGTGAAAAATTCAAGTTATGCGAACTGCAAAACACATTCAGCTAAACTATAGAAAAGTGCGAAAAGAAATTGGTAAAAAATTGCTATCAACAAAATATCATATTATGCACAAACTCCGCCTCGAAATGGTCACAGATACCCGACTCGGTCAAGATCAACCACTCATGACAGCCAACTTCCTACCGTGACCAGCCAGAATTATAAAAGCGTTGTTGTAGTGTAGGTGTAGGCATAGCAACACCAAAAACACACTAATTAGGAACTATTGTCCGCTGATTTATTACTCACATCAGTTGAGTCAATCGTTAACAATGCCTCTTAAATATCGTATCCTTACAATATGTATAATATGAATAAATTTTACTATTATATCTATGCACATATCTTATATTATACTATTATATTATTATATATATAAGAACTATTCTATAAATACTAACTCTAATGCTCCTTGCGTCTGACAAAATGCAAATAAAGCTTATGTTATGTTATTATTGACGCCCGCCATTATCCCATTTACTTTTAGTCCAGTGAATAATGATGAAAAGTGGGGTGCATGTGGCAGTGTCATCGGATGTAACTCAAAAATGAATAATGCTTTCTCTAACAATAGACCATTTTCTTGTATTGAAGTACATTTTACAGTAAATTACAGTTAATACAGATACATATTCATGAATACCTTTACATCTACGCGTATTGTTTTGATAAATAAGATGCACACAATGTCCTGCTATTAGCACGACCCTGCCTTACGTCATATTATAAGTGTTTTGCACAGAACAAATAGTGAATTATCACAAACTACAATCACAAAGGGACAATCTACTTTTTAGTAGCTATAGGTCAACTTTAACTGGAATACAGGTATTATACAAAATATTCGATATTGCTTCCACGGCGTCTCTTTCTGCCCTTAGCTGGTGTCAGTTGCGCCTTTAATACGGCAGTTTGGTGGTCGTTTTCTCCAATTTGGTAGTAATGTCCGTAATGTCTTCAACGTCTGTTCGGATATCCCCTTTAGTTGTGGTGCATTCCGATATGTCGTCAACTTTTGTCGTTGAGAACATGTGAAGTGTGGTGTCTCTTTGCAAAGGCTGCATCCTTGTCTTCCTGCAAAGTCCAAAGTGAGAAAAGGCATTGTTGACTTTAGGGTGGAAAGAATAGCTCGATAGAAGGCCCCGAATATGTCAGATTTCAAGACATATAAATTTACTTACGAAAGCCTTAAGAGCTTCAATATATGTAGAAAGTACACACTTACTTCAAACGACTATAACTCGGCAACTATGCAACCGATGACCCTGATACTAGGAGTCAACTCAAGAGGCCGTGACAGGCTATTGGGACAGTTAGGGCCGTCTTTTGATACCTTCCATAACAACCATATCTTTCTTTGCAAACATTGTGATACTTTCCTTAGAAACCATACCTTCCCTAGCAACCATTTTGATACATTCTATAACAACCATACCCTCCCTAGCAACCATTGTGAATTATGTATAATATTATATTATGAAGAGTTTACCTTATGTTCATGTATCGAAATTCAGGTAATACATATATTGTAATATATACTGTGATTTGTTTTTTATTGATTCTGACAAATATGTGTGTTTTACATAGATATTGTACTGTGCATCAACTTGATGTTTGATGAAGAATGCAATATCTTTCGTATTTTACATACAACGATACTTTCTTTCTATACGCTATTTAATTTACATAATAAATATATAATACGTTTGATAAAATATTATTACCAACGAGTCATAAGAAGATAAATGTTATATCAAAGAAAATAATTTCATTACATCTTACTTCATTCATTCTTACCACGTTTTAATAAGTTTCGATTTGCCGTGGGGGCAATAAAAAGATGGTTTCAAAGGATGACTAGCCAACGATGGTCACCAACTATTTGCAAACTGTTTATTTGGCTGTCAAACTTTAGTTGACATATGATTGGTAATATGGTGGCATTTTAACTGGGTATGTGTTTGTCAGTGTGATAACTAAGGTAATGCTATTATTGAGAACTCACAAAGCGACATCAAAAATATTGATTTTGAAAACGTGAAGAACTTCTATTTAACCTACAATATACATAACATATCAAATTGTTTAAAAGTTTTGGAAATTAGTTTTTATTAGCAATCCAAGGGACTGGTAGTTACTTATATTTGCAAGATGGGATTTAGAATATAATTGTAAAAACGGAATATTATATAATTACGCAGAAACGTCAATAACCAACATATGAAACAAAATTATTAGACGATGCTGTAGCATCCTCAAGTTAAGAATAAAAGCGTCAGCAATTAGCTTGAGAGATGTTAACAGCTCTAGGCATTAATGCTAAACAGAAAAGGCCCATTTTTTACCACAAATAAATCGGGTTAGAATGCATTTTTGTATTAGCGTAATCACCAAGTAAATATATTTCTCTCTTTCTTTTTCCTTTGATCTTCAACTTATTAACATCCAACTTATTATTTGTTGTCTGTTATTATTTTTGCGGTAGCACTTTTCAAATTCATTCAACTCGCAAAGTAAATTGATCATTTTTTGTTACTGTGTATTGATTTTTTAAATTGTTCACTGCATTTTTAAATGTACATTGTTTTAATTATTATCATTTTTTATTGTTTTTTCCATTTGTTTTTCCATTCCGGACCTGTGGTTTTTATTTTATTTTTGGGAATAACAATGAAAAAATGTTTCTTCTCATTATAATATCTAAACTAAAACCAACTAACGTGTTGCCAACATGAAAGCCAAGAAATAAGCTACTCAAAATAAAAACAAAGAATAATAATGATGATAAATAGTACATCCATCGAATAAATTGATACAAGCATGGCTCCAAGATATAATTGTTACAATAATTTCTGTTCAAATGCCTAAATATAAAGATCAATATGGAACATAGGTATACGTCCAAACTATATAAAATCATACCAAATATTAAATCAAAATTTCGAAAAATCTTGGCGAAAAAAATTAGCTTACTTAAAAGAACCACTTACGAATTTGTGTAGGTTTCATAACATTTGTAAAAACATTGCCAAGAATATTTCAACATTGTTTTCGGCATTTATACATTATGAACACAAAGTATTGTAACACTTATATTTTAGCGTCATGTTTATATCAATTTCCTTGACGGCTTCACAATATTTATCATCATTACAATTTTACATTTTTTTTTAAATCTTTTTTGTATTTCCTATCATCAATTCCATTTCAACATTTTTCTTTTTTAGAGCTCGTTTTTTGGCCTTTATTTTAGCAACGCAATCGATTTTGCTTAGATTTTTTTTATTTTTGTCATCCAAGTTGATTGATAACGTTGTTTTATAGGAAAATACATTTTCTACATTAAATTGATCTTTTTCGATTAATCACTACAATTGTATCAATAAATGCAGTACAACAGTATTGCCTACTAATGTGCTACGAAATAAAAGCTACACGTAAATCAGACAATCATATAAGATTAAATAAAAATGTATCTATTTCGAAGAAAAGTGGACAATTTCGATACGGAAAGATTATTTTAGGTTTTATTTT
>JAYRBW010001009.1:0-14025 GCA_036023295.1 Invenusta paracnida | reverse complement strand
TACTAGTGCGTCAGCGTAAATATATTCAAGTAGAGAGAAGAAGAGATGTGGGCTTCTACCTTTCTATTCCACAGTCACAATTTATTATGAAAGCACAAAGCCTTGCATACCACAAAGCTCCAGTCGATGAATACTACTGTTTAGTTACACACTGATCAGAATCTATTTCATCACTCTTCATAGGCAGTATAGAAGAGAGAGAGAGAGGGTTCACATGATACCAAGTACACAATGGAGGCAGCTTCGTATATTTTGTTTGCGTCATGAAGACGAGCTTGTCTATCTACCTTTGCCAGTATTTGGCAGCCAACTCAGATATTCTCAGAGTTGCACACAGGGTACCCACGCTTTTTACTAAAACAAATTCCATAGGAAAATAATAATTCAATAGGATCACAAAAATGAAGATAAAAAATATCAATTGTGCATATATACACTTTATTTATTAAATATACAATGTTCCATATGATACATATCAATATATATATACATATAATTAACATAATATACTTGTGTATATAATATTTAATGTTAAACTCTTTATAAAGTATTAATAACACCAACATAACATGTTAATTAAATTATGGATTAAAAGGAGTGTCCATGTACTTTAATAATAATATGTACTTTTGTAATATAATGCACAATATTACATATAATTAAAAAAAAATTCTTGGCCTTCTCTTTTACATTATTATGTTTTAAAAATATCGTTTTTATACTTATAGATAAATAATATATAATATAAAAAGGACATCACTAAAATAATTATTATAATTACTATTTAAATGTGATTGTCAATTATAAACCGACAATATGTATTAGAAAGCTATTTATTTGATTCTAAAATATTTAAGTAAGAGCACATATTTTGAATTTTCAAATATAAAAGAATCATAGCTGTAATACATTGATAGCAGTCTTTCACATAATATAATAATAATATCAGAAATATCATCGTTATTATATTAAACAATTAAATACAGGCTTACTAGAAATTAAAATGAAAAGCAATAATGTTATTAAATTTAGATTATATTGTCAATAGAAAATTCAAAAATATAAACAATATAAACAATATATATAGATATAAAAAGTAAATATACAGATTTATTACGATTTTTATTACAAAACACAATTCAAACAAATTATTTATTTTATGGGAGGGTTTAATACTATTAAATATAATATTAAAAACTACAATATAGTTTAAAACATTAATTATAAATAATTCAAATTACGTTTACAGATCAGGCAGTTTAGAGTCTTACCAGCCCTGGACAAATTTAGTTATTTATAGTAAACATTAAACAAACATATTTTTTGTATAATGCAAATATATTTGATAAAAGTTATTAAACAATTTTTTTCCTTTTTTTCTTAGACTATCAAATTTTCCATAGATGATAATACGTTTTTCAAATTCCATAGCTTTTCCAGAATTCCATAGGACGTGGAAAACCTGTATAATGTACGCATTCATATAATGTACACATTCATATAATGTACACATTCATATAATGTACGCATTCATATAATGTACGCATTCATATAATTTACACATACATATAATAATATATAAACTGAAGTACCTACATATTTAAAATATTATTACAGCATTAAATATCGCAAATGCAAATACATAATGTTAATATATTTTTTAGGGTATCCAGTAGATACAATCAAAATTATCAAAAGATAATTATAAAACAACAGTTAAAAAGAAAAATATTAAAACTTTGTGTTATTCCATTTTTTAAATAAATTCTAAAGTTGTTAAATATATTTTATTTTTTGTATATATGTTGTGCGTCCTTAAATATACCATTAATAACTACGGTTTTCACTAAATTAAATTATTATAATATAAAAATAATATAAATAATTATAAAAAACCATTAACGCATAAAAATATATTACACTTTAAAATAATTAACATAATATAAAAGTAACATCAATTTCTATACCTATATAAGTATATACTGAGTCGTATACATAATATATCCATTAGATGAATGTATGCAATATAATCAGCTTATCAACAATGCCTAATTGTAAACATATATTAACACTTTTTATGTTTATGTAAACTCCTTTCATTATAATCATTATAATAATGATATTGACTTCAATTCTCTTTCGATGTCTATACATTATGTAATTGTAATAATCATAAAAAAACTATTGAATTTTTTTAGAAGTGCCTTATATATGTATCATCAACACTAAAATAATTAATGTTATTAAATCAATTCGATTAATACATTTTCACACAATTAATGACTCACACTTTAAGGTTTGGTTTGTAATCTTTATTTATAGCTCTGTCAAATTTGTTTTTATTAACATTAATTAATAACGCTAATATCTTTGTATAGAAGGATTGTAATATTTTTCTCATTTTCAGAACGAATACGAGTAAGCTTGCCATCTTGCAAAAAATGTCATTTTTACTATAATTGTCATAAGAATATTCCAATTCACCCACGTATTCTTAATCTAGAATTTATGCCATATATGTGGATTCATTTCATTACCCTCCCCTATATCAACCACCTTTTTGTAGATATAAGATTACCTGCAGCCAAGTTGCTCTATACTTGAAGTTCAGAAAAGAAATATTACTAAGTAGAAGCACCAAATCAATGTACTCTACTAGGCAATCTAACACTCAAAATATCGCCAAGAATGACGTAAGAATAAAATGCTAATTGTTTGCAGGCTCAATCAGATGTATTTTCAAAATTTGGAGTATTAAATATTTAATTAAAATAAATAAATGAGTTATATTTATAAATTTTATTGATTGTAGTTATTTTCTTACGATGTATCAATGTGATTTCCCCCATCAATACTGGCTTAGGATTGAAAGGTCTTCTTCTGTCGAGGAAGATGCCTGTATTTATTCTTGAATGATTCATCTCTTTCGTTGTCGATATTATTGTCATAGTCATGCAATAATGGTGTAATAATCACTTACGCCTACAAATTCCAACAATCATAATTTTTTAGTAAAAACATATTATTTATTTTTTAGGAGTAAAAATATAACTTTACTGATAACCCACCTGAACAATTTTTGGCGACTACGAATTCATGACATCCAACATTAAATATGGAAAAAAATTCATATTGAAACAGAAACAGGAGAATCTTTTTTTTCAAGAGAAAGAAACATTGATCCGCAAGCTACACGATAAAAAGCTGGTACAGTTTTGGCTTGCTAAATTTTTTATAGCAGAAAAAATTGGTCCTCTGAGTTTTCAGACCCTGTCGATATTCTGCCCAAGAATGTCCCATATATGTCAGCAACAAAGTCAAAAAGTTAATAGAGAAATATACCAAAAAGCAAGTTTTAATGCCCAGTTACCTCAATGAAGCAAAAGTTAATTCCAAAACCAAACAAAGGAACTGTTTAATGTAAAAAAGGAGAAATTATAAAATTAATTCGTTGCTTTCTAGACTATAATATAAAATACATCGCATGTTATGTTTTTCTAATAACATTATTCGCTAATAGACTCTATTTGTTAATAACAATAATATAAACTAATTCTTATTATAATAGCATGTACTCCGGTATAATTTTTTGTATAAACACACATTCATGCAAAACGCCTGTATTCTATAAAATATGTTCAATATATAAATGGAAATTGCATCAAGAGGCTTTATTTTCAATACTTTTTTATATATTTCGGTGAGCGACCACCAGACATTTGCGATTAACATGCCTGAAATAGTATGTGCATTTAGGAGAAATACTTTTGTAGCATAATTATAAAAACAAGTTTGGTAAAAAAATCTAGAAAAGAACGTTACAATTCCTAAACCAATAATGTAAAAAGAGACGATCAATACAATTAAAAACTAAAAGGAAAAGTTAAAGTGGAAAGAAAGAGACGTAGACGGATTGATGAATCAATAAATGGATAACAGGACATTTTTCTTTAAGAAAATCAAATGTTACTGAATACAGAAAGGAATAGAAAACTTTGGAGAATCATGATCGCCTACGGCATACGCACATCCCGTACTATCCAACTGATAATTAGAAATATGCAATTACTATATGCAACGATGACGATAGACTTCTATCTCTATAGTACTCGGACTTACCTCCCCAGGCAAGGCCCCGAAGATGACTCTCCTCACCAAACAACTCGCCAGTTGTGAGCCAGGTGGGAGTGTAGGCAGTAGCATCCTCTGGAATCACACGGAACTTGCAGGAACTATTGAAGGAGACATTCTTCCTATGTTTAACTGTACTCCTCTCCTCTTCTGGGGAGTCCTGACCGATGAAGCATTAAGGGGAGAGTATTTTAATTTATATTTTTCTATATTAATACTTTTTTATGAAAGGCTTGCCTAACAAATAATACGAGGTGCACAAATAATATACAGTGTACTTATTAGACAACAACTAACTTCCGAGATTTTATTAGTAATTGAATAAAACAAAATATTTGTAATGGTTTAATAAATAAAAATTAGTCTTACTATAGCAGAGATTAATTGATGCATATTAAATCTAATGTGTTTTCTTTCTAATTTCTTAGTTTTTCAATTAACGTTTATTAATCCAATCGGTTTGGTGTTAACACCGAAATTAATATAATAAATCCATAATAATAACTTAAATGACATATTATGTTCGCTATTTAAAGAAAGGTACATCTTCAATCATTACATTGTCAAATCTTATCGTCCCACATATTAAGATAAGATAAAATTGTTTGAAACAAATAATAAATAAATGAACAATCAGGGTGCTCAAATTTTATTAGGTACATAAAAATATAAAATGCACGTGGTATGCTTAATTTTTATACTAGTGAATAAAAATCAATTAATTATTATACAATTAAATGTACAATTAAGGATTTTTTTATTTTAAATACTGATCGTTTTTATTAAATTTATTTGTTAAAGAATCTCTTACACATAATCTCAAACTCTAGACTTAATTGTAATTTGTTTCATTCTAGCTCCTCTTACGTTTTAAAACTGTATAATTAATTTACTATTTATTCAATAGTATTTGTTCAGTATCTTATCTTGTATCTTATCAAACGCTGGTTGCAGCGAAGCATGTTGCGCTTTTAATAAATGTTTTTAACTGGTTTTATTTTGATTTTGTAAGTCAATTAAATTCACTGCCCATTTATGTACTATATTATAAAACAATAATAACAAGAAAATTAGAGCAAATTATAACATATTAAATGTATAATGCACAGCCAAAAACAATTTGATTCTACATAAATGAATAATAGAATAATACTTCGTCATATAATAAGCTCACATTAATACCTATATACGAGTATTATGGTTTGTAAGTATAATATGTTCAACATCATACTGGAATATACTCGATTATTTCATGTATACTCAATGTTTTAATTTTAAGACTGTCATTTTAATTATATATACAATTATAATACATATATACAATTCAGAGTTTAAAAAAATTTAGTATTGCTTATTAATTATTAATTAATTAATTAATTTTTGAATGGTATTTTGGTCCCCATTATTTAATAGTTATTTTTAATGAATAACACACCCATAATCAGAAAAATGCAAAAAAATGTGTATTGTTACACCTTGGTAATTTTTCCGAAATAACAACTCACAAAAATAACATCTAAGATAACGATAAATGTCAACATTTTAACCTTATGGGGATAAACTTGCCAAAACAATCACATATCTTCCATAAATGGACTTTTCAATTCTATATTTAATTCATCATAAGTCAATCAAACTAGGTGAAACCGGAAGAATAGTTAACGATATATAGCTTGAAAGATTTACTGGGAAACGAGAGCAAACATATTCTAAATCAGATCAACAATTCATCTCATTTAGTATCATTATACCGCACTCATGGCCATTATATAATTGGTTAGCTGTACACCGTATATGGAAGAGTGAAGTTCGAGAAAGGATAGTAAGATTGATTATTTATTTATCTAATTTCTTGTTTAACAACAAGAAACTGAAACCGTTATAAGAAAAAGGAGAAAAACAAGTAAAACATATAGGTAAGGAGACTTCTTCATACTTATATTACATATATTGAGGTGCACAGCGGAGAAGCATGTCAATAATATTTCGCTACGTGCGTTTTGCTCAAGCAAAAGAAAATTCATTAACTACTCCTAATTGAAGATATTGGTCCTGCGAAAAAGTTGACAGACATTTTGGAAAGCTACAGTCAACTGATGCCATAATGTAATAAATGCCTTTCTTGGATATTTAAAAATAACAAATGAAAGATACACAGGATTCTTTCCTTTATAAATCAAGCTACAGCTAATTACTAAAATTGTCTTCTATATATTTGTCAACATAAATGTGTGATACTATTTATATGACAAAATTATGTATTTTATAGTAGAATTTTTAATACATAGACACACGAATTACATCCTTTTTAATCTTTTATAGGAATTGTACATTTAAGCCTATGAATTTGTTGTAGCAAAATAAAAATGAATTTTTATAATAATCAATGTAAAATTAGATAATAAATGAAAATATATGCAATATTTATTTATAGTTCATTCTATATTTTACTGTATATATTACATTTATTTTAATTTATTATAAATTAAAGAAGTAGTCACTATAAAATACAGAATTTTATTTTTATTTTTTAATTCAGTATAAAGACAAAAATAAAAATATTGTAATACGCAGCGTTTGAGATAATAAGAAAAAAATTGCTTTTAAATGTTTTCATTTCTCAAAATAGTCGTAAACACGAAAATGACTTTTCAAAACTATCAAGGGATTTTAATTTGAAATATCAAAAACGGAATATATTTTTGGCATTATAAATTTGATTGAAATATAATATTATTTAGTTTTCCCTACTTGGCATATTATGTTTTAGATAATGTATAATTAGTCAAATACATTAATTATATGGCACTTCAATACATCTTTCGACGATATTATTACATTTATTAACTCGCTATGCCAGTAATTGGCACAATAAATAAATCAAAAACCAAGTAGGAGAGATTAGTCCTTACAATGTAGATAATTTTATATTTAAAGACGAGCATAGAAGTGTGCAAAAAATAAATAAAACTTTTTCTGGGTAAACTTACCCCTATTATAGAAACCCTACTTTTCGATAGATTTAAACATTTCCAAAGTTATCAAACTAGCAAATATTTAAATTATCTGGTTTAATTTAAAAACATATTTTAATTAGAATGTGGAAAATACCTAATTTGATGCATTAAGACTTTCGTGGATTCATCTACATACTTTTCGAATAAGTAGTGTGTCGAAATAAATCAACCTGACGACATGTTGACGACCTGTATAATATTTAAGACTATCATACCTCTTTTGACTAGTGGTGTTTAATTTTTAAAACAGAAAAAAAGTCACAAAATATATGTTTCAAGTAAACATTATTGGTCTGCCATAAAAAATAGGATTTTTTTATAAAAATTTCTAATCCTACTAGGAATTAGTATGAATAGTTTATGCTATTTTCGCAGTGTCAACGATATTAATTATTTAAATTAATGCCATATTAAAGCTAATCTCTTCTAAAATGTTTACAACTCCCTCGCGTTCGATAAAATAAAAAGGTCAGATTTTAAGATAAAATACAACAACACAATTTTAAAAACCTTTTATAATATTATGATATACAAAATTCTGCCATTTTCAGGGATATATCGTTAATGTTCAAATGTTTGCCTTTATATTTCTACCAAATACGAACAATTACTGTTTCAAAATATACAATGAACTATTTTTTATTTAATACAAAGAAAAGTAACCATTTTTATAAAGATAAAAATCATAAAATGTTTTTTTATCGACTATAAATAAATTCATAACAATTTCATTTATTAAACAAATGTTTAACATTATTTATATAATTCATAAGAACGATATATGGATAGATAAGCGATATATTTGTTGCTTGAAAAAAATTATTCTCACAATCGCTTAACCTTCTGCTTAGTATTTATGAATTTTATGAATTGTTTTTAATTTTTTATCACTAACTGGATAAAAAGATTTTTAAGAGAATATTAAGCTAAAAATAATCCTAAAAAATATATATAATTTAAACAGTAATAACAGTCAAGTCAATATTTTGAAACAAAAAACCTAGCTTAAGATTTAAAAATATCATATAGTAAACAATTAACATAAAAGTATTAAGGTTAAGTATACTGCTTACTGTTTACTTTAAATTTATGAAAATATACAAGTTTGGTAAAATCCAAAAATACCTTATAAATCCTTCATATATTAGAATTAAACTAAATTAAACCGCTTTAGTATTATTATTTACAAAACATTCACTGAGGCATATTCTTTCAATACAATGGAATTAAGAATCATTTAATGGAAATAAAAAATATATGAAGAACCTTTCTGTCTATCTTTCTAATAAAAAATCAAAGCAAACTATAATTAAAAAATATTTAAAGCACAATAAGTCTTCATTGCTGTATTAATGATAGTTTAGTTTCCACCGTTATTATATTGCATTATTAATTAAAACTAGTATAGTCATTGATAAATTATGCTTCGTTGAGTCTTACAAGCAGGATTTTTTGTTGCACATATGTATGAAATTACAATTTACAATTATTAACAACACATAGAATCTATTATTGCATGTATATATTATAGTCACAAAAAGAGAGTTAATGATTATTTAAGTACATAATATTATAAATAACAAATTCACAAATACATAGTTAGTTAAACAAAACCATATAGCAACTTACCACATCGCTATTTTTAAAAAGATCATCTGTTTCTTTCTCAACTTCTGTATTAGCTGTCTCGACTGTTCCATAGTCTAAAATTAGTGTACAAATCAAAACACAACTCGGTTTTAGCTATACATCAATTAATAAGAGGCGTTTTCAGAAGAAGAAAAATTAAAAGTAGTTGTCGATTTCATTTAAAAAACAGTAATATTAGTTTTAAGAAATTTAGAAAACTCTTTATCTGTTAATTATCAACTTAAAAGCAGATATAAAATGGGGTGGACCAAAATTAGCGGAAAATATAAAAATATCTATAACATATTCAAATATAGAATTCGTAGAAAAAATGTATAAACACAAACAATTGAAAAACTAAACAATAACGTAAGAATTAATTAACTGTAGTCCCATTAAAGTCTAAAATTACTTATTTCAGTTTAAATATTTAAAATAGAGCTTATGATAAACTACATTGTTATTGGGGAAATTATATTCGATTACATATGTTTCATAATATCTACAATTAGATATTTAATATGAGTATAATACGGTTAACCAGCTCTAAATATCCAAAATAAAATTTCACTCATTTATGAACAATACAATGTTTCAAGTATATTATTATCTTGAAACGAATAATATATTATAGAAAGCATACCGAAAGACAGTTTTAAAAAAACCTTTAATGGATAGTATTTTATTTATAGCATACTTCCATTTTCAAATTTGTGTGGGTGACAAAACTTCCACTCGAGGATAAAAACAACAATATAGCAAAATAAAAGCGAAAACAAAGGTTGTATGCTACTAATCTATTGTGGGGCTTCGAATTAGCCTCAACTAATAGAGGGGTGGCGTACGTAGGAATAGTCTACGTATGGATAGTTCTGTACAGTTATTCTCACAAGAGTTTTTTTAATAAATGAATTAAAACAGTTTTCAAATTATATTTCTGGATATTTATTACATGTTAATAATCAATTTAACATAACTTGTGTTCCAAATGTAATCTATTCAAAAGTATCCATATTATAAAGATACTTTTGATATAAATTAAATTAAATTAAATTAAAACGAAACAATTAATAATTTAGAAGTTAAAAGTTAAAAATGACTACTCGATATCTTTTCCAAGAATGAAAAGAAATAATAAGAGTTTTCAGAATTATTTTCTTAAGCAACTATAAACGTATACCATGTATTTCTCAAACATCTTTAATTGATTTTAAAAATTGCAATAACTATAAGCAACTAAATAGGATAAAAATATGGTCTACACCAATTGTTAACTATCAAAACAACTAAAACAATTTCCTTTTCAAAATTGTCCATCATGATTGAAAAATGTATGACGTGTTCCGGGAAATATATTTAGAGAAGAAACAAATTGCATAAATAACGACAATACGTTCCAGTAATGATACAATGAAGCAAAATACAGTTATAGCAATATTTCTGAGGTTAGTATATTGTCATTTAAATGTTCTTTAAACAAATTAATTGAGCTCCAAAAATATGAACAACAATCTTGGGAATGTTCCGAACAGTATTAACAAAGAAAGTACTATTTTTGCTATGCATCTAAAAGTATAAAAACGAAGCTTTAATACTCCAACAATAATATCTTCTTAAGTGATTTTTAATTATATATTATATTGAAACACTGGAGGTGTCAAAGAGTTATACAAGTAAATCTAGATAATCAGAAAGTATGTAGCTTATACACATTGCATACTTACAGAGTTTTACTGTTTAAGTTACTATTTCCAGGTATCTATTTTAATAAGTAAAGATAGTTATCAAATTAACTTACGAAAACAATTAACTTAAGTGCGATTTCCAGAAAATATTATTTTAAATGAATAATGCTAATGTCCACAATCATTAGATTCAACAAGAGGTTCCATTCTAATAATTCGTTAATTCTAAAACACCTTGCAGGCATTCTATAACACCTTACAGGCATACTATAACACCTTACAGTCATTCTATAACACCTTACAGTCATTCTATAACACCTTACAGTCATTCTATAACACCTTACAGCCATTCTATAACACCTTACAGCCATTCTATAACACCTTACAGTCATTCTATAACACCTTACAATTATTCTATAATTTACGCCTTCTATTTAACACCTTACAGCCATTCTATAACACCTTACAGCCATTCTATAACACCTTACAGCCATTCTATAACACCTTATAGTCATTCTATAACACCTTACAGTCATTCTATAACACTTAACAGTCATTCTATAACACTTTACAGGCAGTTTATAGCATCTTACAGTCATTCTATAGAATTTATGCAATGCATAATAATTTAAAAGATTTTTCTCAGCATAGCATAAAATCATGTCTACAAATATGTCAATAATTTTAATTTTTGTGAAATTGCATTGATAATTTCAATTTCGTCTAATATATGCTAACATATATTAGCATAAAAATTACCTCAAGGGTATAGGTGGCATCTTGTCTAACTGGTTATGTCTGTAATTTAATGAATTATACTAACCCGGTAAGTAGCTACTATCAGTGGTATTCGAGGTGGACGCCACTTTGAGAACCGGTTTGTTAGGAACTTTGAAGATGCGCCGGTAGCCCAGTTGTTCTAGCATCCCTTCAGCAGCATTCCTTTTGGCGAGTCGCTTGTTGTGTGCCTGACCCTGACTTGTGAGCGTGTCTTCTGACTCTGGCTTGACCATAACGCACTTAATTATGAGAGAGGAAGAAAAATACATAAATATTAATTTCACTGACGGGGGAAGGTTCGTTTATTTTATGTAGCATATTATCGTTTAATAAAACAAATTAATTAATTACTGTCTAGCATATATTCTAGAAGTCCCATTCCTTATGTAATTAATAGCATAATAAACAGAGATTGAAATATATAAAAATATAAAAATACGTCAAAATTTACCCGACATCTAAAAACATGACAGCTTTTGTCTTCCGTATGAACTGTATTCATACTTTGTTTTAAATAATTATACATTTTGTATATATAAATATGAACTTTAAATCGAGTCAGAATTAATATATGTAACTACCTACTAGTATAGATAAATACAATATGTAAAAATTTATAATTTGCAAGCTATTAATTTATAATAGTTTATTTAATGTTTTGAATTAACGAAGATAGAATAGAAATAACACCTTTGAAATTGTCTTTCAATATATTTTGTCAAAATATAAAATGATGAAGATTTCTTTGTGACGCTACAATTAAATTGCAAAAAAACTTAATCACTTCTATTTGAAATTATCATATTAATTTGTACGAAAATTATTGGTTTGTAACTAAGCATATTAAATTACATCAAATTAATAGAAACATAGGGAGACATTTTGTATAATGTGGCCTTCTAAGATATATTTGCAACAAATTGGTGGTATGATGCTATTATCTTTTACAGCATTACGAGAGATGTGGGCTGCTGATGAGATACATCAAAGTCGAAACAGCGCGTTGTCCAGCTATCCCCATACTGATAGTAATTTACAATAGTAGTATAAAACCACCACTAATATGTCATCCTTATTTATTACACTAAATCAAATTAAATTATTAAAAAAATTATCTGAGTAAAATGTATTTTTACTAATACAAATTGAGAGAATTAATTATCCATATAAGACAAATAAAATTATGTTAGCCTAACATTTTAAGATAAATATATACTTTATTACTGATATAAAATTGTACTGCTGCAAGAGATAAACACATTAAAATATATTCAATTCATTCGTCTCGATAACAATATATATATATAAGTATACTGATTAATTATGGGGGAAAATATATATAAACATAGATAGTATATATACATATTTAAATATATCCTTTCTTAAAAATAGAAGCTTTAGTTTAGTTTAAATTCCATTTAAAATATATTTTCTCCCAAAGATTAATTCATGTCTGTACAAGCTATTAACCCAAATTTTCACATTAGCAAGATTAAAACAAAAAATACATAAAAATAGGTATTCCCTAGTTATGATTATAAATCAAGTTAATTTAAAAAAAGATTTATAATATAAGGTCCAAGAACCGTACTGTCTAACTTAACAATAAAACATAGTTCGCGATATCTTGAATGTTATTATTTTTTAAATGTAAAACATTAAATGAATTTATTATATTACATAATGATAATATAATGAGAAACACTTTTATCTCATCATAAAAAGTTTAGAACACTTTAGATGTGTTATATAATATAACACAAAAAATAGAATTGCATAAAAAAGATTACATAATTAAAACAAATGATAAATCGTGTTACTATTAACACTATAAAATTACATTAAGACATAATCCATTTTATAGTCACCAATAACAAGAAAAACGAACAAAACAAAGATAAGGTTAAGATAAGATGTTAAGATGAGAGCTTGAGGGCTTTGTTAAATTTAGAAAGAGCTGTGCTGAACATTAAAATTATTACAATTATAAATAAGATTAGAAGCGGAGAAATTGATTGTGTAGTCAGTGGAACTTAAGTGATTAAAAAGAGAATTATTAATTTTTTTTAAAAGGCTTTATAGTGAAAAAATCCCGACCTGTTTCGCCTACGTAAATTATAGTACACTTCTTCAAGGAATATACACACGGTTTGTTATAAGAAGCTGAAGGTGAAGAGTGGTTAGAACAAATATTGGATTTTAGTTTGTTCGGATAATTAAAAATAATGTTAGATTGCAATAAATTAGCTAATGATTTATTAGTTTTGGAATTTAGAGATCGAGTGAACGGAACAAATATGTTATTCTTGAGAGAAAAGGAAGTTTGATTTTAGGATTTAGTGTAAGCAAATTAGGGTTGAAACCGGAATAAATTAGCATCAATACGTTTTTGGTACAATTAGAACCGCAATTTTTTGTAGATTAACATACTAAATGCCTTACTTTGTTGCTTTTGGAGAAACATTTTTACACATACTCGTGATAGGTGATATTTATCAAACTTTTCATTTTTCGGCTTAGTATCGTTGGTTCAATTGAACTATATTTTGTATATATTTGTACAATTAAAGTTTCACATCATCGATTCAATCGAATTGTGTTCATTAGTCAATCAGAATGCTGCAGTGTGCTAATATTTTACTGTCTCAGCGTGGTTGAGAAAATTCCGCGCCAGAAGATTCTTTACCAGTCACGGTGTGCTGGAAGCAGGTTTATGTCTGAAAAAATACCCATCTTAGCTTTTTAGTTGAGGTTATTGCTAGTATCTTAGAGATTAAAAAAAT
>JAYRBW010001008.1:0-35605 GCA_036023295.1 Invenusta paracnida | reverse complement strand
AAGCGGGGTAAGACGGGGAGGCGAGAGAGGGATGGAAGCAGGGTAAGACGGAGGGAGGCGAGAGAGGGAGGGAAGCGGGGTAAGACGGGGGCGAGGGGAGAGAGGGATGGATGCGGGGTAAGACGGGGCGAGGGGAGAGAGGGATGGAAGCGGAGCAAGGCGGGAAGGGGGGGAAGCAAGAGGTAAAATTTGACTTTGTGAATGAATTGGGCATAAAAC
This sequence comes from Invenusta paracnida, assembly GCA_036023295.1. Taxonomy (NCBI): domain Eukaryota; kingdom Metazoa; phylum Platyhelminthes; order Proseriata; family Coelogynoporidae; genus Invenusta; species Invenusta paracnida. The sequence continues at coordinate 35,386 of JAYRBW010001008.1, read as the reverse complement.
AGTTTTAAATGGTTTCTAAATCATCTTTCTGTTGCTATGGTCACCAAGTAAAATGACCTATTTCAAATTGTGAAACCTTTCATTATTATACATACAATTACATTTTGTTTTTAAATATATTTTTATTTAAACTGTTTAACATATCCATAACATTTTTAAAGGGTGGTGGGGTGTTTTTTTATTTAATGAAATGTACGAATAAAACATTTGAAAGCACAAGGATATCATTGCATCGGAAATTTTTTACAAATACTTCTATAGCAACCTGTATTAACATATTATTCTCATATTTAATAGATCTCTATAATGTTGTATATGCACATTTAATGTTATTAAAAAACAAAAACAATTCTACATGTTATAATTTTTATTAATCGATGATAATTCATATTATATCTAAGATAATTGGAATCCAAAACATGCCAGAAATACAAGTTTTCGATAGTTATTTCAGTTTTAGTCTTGTTTCTCACCATTTGATCCAGTTCTTCTGAAACGATGGAATATGTGCACACATTGACCGAATTAGCTGCTGTCACCTCTGAAATACGAAAAAATATATTGCACCTTTGTAAAATTCAACCTACCAAATATGCTGTTACAAAACGTCAAATAATGATGACTGGCCAATATTTAAAAAGTGTTTCGTATGTATATATTTTTGAAATACTTCAAAATTTGTTTAATATATTTTGTATCGCGTAGGAAGCATAGAGGTGTAAACAACTATTAATAGACATAGACAATATGCCTACATATATGCCAACTAAAGATTGCAATTTTCACACACTAGCATGGAAATCTCACTGGCGAAATGGAGGCTAATCTAAAAATAGAGTGCCAGTTGCTTACTGCTTAAATCAGGGATATTTTAAAAATATATCTAAAAATAATTCAAATACATATATTTATGTCGTTCAAAAGCAAAAAAAGAAAGTACATTGTTCATCCCTGTAAACCAAAAATATTATCCAATATAACCAACTATTATTAAATTCAAACTAATTGATTATCTGTCGAATTCCTTATCGAATTTTATGAATTTTCCCGCGCAAATACTGGCTGATGATTGGATGACCTCTGCAAATGCTGGTCAATGATTGGATGACTGATAATATTATGTCCCCGAAAAAGCAATACCTATTTCTGACACTGTCGTTTCTAATGGAGTTATAACTCTTTGGTAAACAGGCATTGTATGACTCACCTTTATCAGCAGCAGGAGCATAGAAGGTGGTAATAACGCCCTTATCCGGATTGTAGAAGAACTGTTGATTGGCTCGTCCAAACTGGGTAAGAATTATGGATTGAAGGGTGAGCTTGGCACCAAAGTAGACTAGGGGAGTGTTCCCTGGTGCGGTGGGAGAGAGTTTTGGCATCTGGACTGTCAGCACCATGCTCTTGCGGTACTTGGAGTAGATGAATCTGTGTAAGGGGGAAAATGGTAGATGGTGAAGGATAATATGTGGACACCAAATGTATTCTAGTAAAATGAGTGGTTTAGACTCATTTGCCGAGATAACTTATGCAATCTTAACCACTAATTTTGTAAGAGATATAGCATTCTAGCCGAATATTAAACGCATTTAATGACATACTATTTATGAGTACAATATATATGCATATATAATGTGCATATATACATAACGAGATGCGCGAAATAAGAAATGAGCATCATCTTCAAATTTTCATAATAGTTACACGGATATCTAAAGTATTATTATGTAAAATGAATCAATAACAATAAATTGTAGAAACAAACTCGGAAAATAATATATGCAATTATCCTAGAATTCCACATATACCTCCACACTAAATGAGATGTTACAGGTTCCTTGATGAGCAGAAATTCGTAAAACAAAAAATGGCAAAATGATAGAAGTATCATATAATATTGTACCTTAATTATATTGAAACTCAAAAGGCCTTGTTTAACCTTAATAATTCAGCTCAATTATCTAAAAAAAGGGATATTAATACATTGTTTAAAATAGTACACAGAAATGTATACAATTTAAAAAAAATTTCGTTTAGTTAAAATTAAATGTCAAATGTTACAAGTTATAATTTAAACCAGAAAATTTTGCTGCAGTCAAAAAGAAATCCAGTGAGAGTTATCAAATAAATATAAGAAAAAGGAATCCTTTTCCTTACAATATTTCGAACAATAGTCATGGTGTTAATTTTAATCACTGCTATTTAATTACTCCATTCATTAAGTATATATTTTTATGTAGTGATTTAGTATAGTCAACGTGTTAATTATGAATAAGCATCCGTCTGGTAGTAGCGGTGTGTTTATATACATTTCTCGACTCACTTTGTTGACTTAAGCAGCAAATAACATAGACAGCACAAAGACAGCACATAACATATAAACAGAGCATAGGTCACAGAGCAACACCATCTCTCCCCCACTCCCTTCAATACATTGGTTGTAAATTAATTATGGCAAACGACTCTGAATCAGAAACCAAATATACAACAAAACGACGCACCTGCAAAGCCACTATTGTCTAAGACACTACGGCAAATATTAAAGACCAAAATGTTATTAAAAGTATACAAAACAATAGATCACACTAAATCGATCTGGTAGATTCATACTGATCTACCTAACTAGTTGTGACAATTTCTAATTCAGAATAATGGTGCATAATATCATTACTTACTGAGGTTTCCTAAGTAAGCAAGGTTCAGCTATACTTGCCGTATGCTTCCAAACAAAACTGAATTGCAAGTTAAGTACCCATTATAGCACGTACGGGCTATACTCATCTCCACACTATATTGTATAATAAATGAGCAATATTAATGGTGTGTGGAGCTAAGCTAAAACTATAAGCTAAGCGCCATAAAGTGGAGTTTGTTAGTCCTGTCATTGACAAGACTAGCACAATAGAATTTGAAGGTAGTTCCCACTATATAATACAATCCAAAACTATCATAGACCGCATTATAAATACTTAAGCGTACAGAAATCTATGCTACACTTCTATATGATACGGTGAATTTAGTTTTCAGTTGCCAAGGAAATTCAAAACAATACTCAATGGTAATTTATCTCCCAGAAGCTCATTTACACCTTTAAAACGTATTTCCAGCAACACAGTTGAAAAAAGGAACTAATCTAAGTGCCTACAGCAATAGTATTATGCAGGGCTACACTTTATTAGCAGATTTCTTTCAACGAAACACTATCCTATAAAGAATAGTTAGAAAAGAGTGTAAATTACAAACACAAAAATAAAAAGTCATTTGTGCAAAGAGTACGAAAAGAGAAAATACACGAAAACAAAAATTGAAAATCAGTGCAATATATACGCCGAGACCTATTCTTCAAATAGAATATTAAGTATCGCATAGTTCGTAACTATTGTATAACAAACAGTATTAATAATATATTAACGTAATATAAATTTCATTATTATAAAATATTTCTCATATTACATAGAAAATTAAGTTTTAAATATTTCAATATGTTTTTATTTAACAACGAAGTTTAGAGTAGACACGCAAGATGAGTTTTAGTTATGAACTTAAGGTGCAGTAAACACGAGGAGGTTTAACAATAAGCAAGCCCTTAGAATCCCTATTAAATGATAAAGCCATAAAATAATAATCATCAAAATATTAGGTAGGTATATGAAACACGACAATCAGTAAAGTATTCAGTAAAAAGTATATCCATATTCAATAAATAACTCAAGACTTTAAATGTAAAAATACAAAATTTGGATTTTAAATGCTTTAATTAACTAAATCAGCAAACTAATAAACTTCAATACGGAATTTGAACACCGCCAATTTATCCATTTTTCTTCGTAAGCTTGTTAAGCAATCAAAATAAACCAATATGGATTGCCTAACAAGACTATAGCAAAACATGCAAACAAAGACAAGTCATAGACCGTTGCACCTACCCATTTCCTGGAATAGTCCATCTCTGATTGGTGCTCTCCGGACGCTTCTTGTCCAATATGATATCGAGGACGTGGGACTGCCCCTCGGCTACTGTCAGTACTAGCTCAGGGTCACCCATACAGAAGAGGAAGCCATCATCGAAGCCGAAGCGTTGAAGGAACTTGGGATTGTGTCGGGGGGAAACACCGGGCTTCCTGTGTGACCTGTCAGAAGTTAAAAGGATACAATAGTTCGTTAACCCTATCGGTACCGGGCGCGGGAGAGGGTGGCAGCCTTAAGACCCCTCCCACATTTTTGATCGAGCAAATGGAAAATGTAAGCTTCTTTAACTTCCATAAAATAACTTTTAGAGCTATATTCACTATTAAGCACCAAAAGTGTGGTCGCGTAAACGAAGCTCTTGATACGGATACTGATTCATTGCAATATAAGTAATAATTCACTAAATACAATAAAAGTTTTCATGCAGAAAATGTGAAAAATGCAACACTTACTTTTTCAAATTAACATTCTAATTAACATCAATAAATCATAAATTAACTACATAACAAATTTCAAAACTCTACTTTATTAGGAAGTTTGGAAATTATAGGTGGAGGGGAAAGGGTGCTAATGCGTTCCCCCACCCATCCGGGGATTTGAAGGCACAAAAGCCAGGGATGAATTTAATGCTTTAATAGCTAACGTAAAGACTAATAGAAATGGGAACTAAGACAAACTGTAAAAATGCTTATGGAACTGTAATGCATGCTGTTTGCAATACTGTTTGTATGTACAATATATATGTGTATTACATAATTATTATAATATATCAATGAACTTATCTATTCTATAATGCACCCATAACAGTTAGCTCGAAATATTCAAAACGATTCTGAAGATGATAACTACATAATACTATCGCGATGCTATATGATAAATCTAAACTTGGACAAAATTAAAGTTGAGGGGAGGGGCTAAGGTTATACTTTTGTGTGGAATATATCATCATCGAAAAATTAAAACAAACGTTTTGTGCGCTTTGTAGACAATATTTTTTAAATGGATATCAAAAGCTTGTGATAAACTGGTAATATCAAAAACTGGTAATCCAGCTGGAACACGCCTATCCGGTTTCAGCCTAATTTCGATATCATAAGATAAAAGCTTGCTACTTCCCGTGTATTAAAAGGTTACACCACCAAGATTTCGACGAGAGTAAAGCTCGAGTTAAAATCATGAGTGGGGCAGCCGTATTGTACCCACGATTTCAAGTTAACATATTTTGAAAGGTTGGTGTATGAGATTATACCAACAGTTACATTTGACGAAAAAATAATATATTGATGTAAGATTTCTAGCGATTGGATCAGACAATTGGCTGACAATTACAGTGACCAGAAGGTAACGCAATGTATAATGTTGCACGTATTAATGAACTGTGGCCAGTTTCATCAAGTAATCGCTATCGTAATTCGCAACTTACTTTGGTTTAATGAAACAATTGTAATCGCAATGAGCAAATACACTTGTAAAATACACTTAAAATACAAAATTTCACTCGATATAATTAGAAATATGTCATTTCTGTGATTGAGAGAGGTTTTATTAATTGGTATGGCAAATTAAGAGTTACTAGACATAATGTTGCCTCGATTTTTAACTTAAGGTAATTTACCATATTTAATAATGAAAATAATAGTATTATTGCTTATTAAATAATAATATCCAAATTTATCGATATGAAACTGTATACAACAGAAAGTAAAATGCTAGTCAAATAGTTATTTCATATCCAGACACCAGGCTAATCTTATCGAAATTTTCACTACTGTTTTCAGACATTTTGATTCCGTTGATTTTGGGATGCTTTTTCTTGTTTTTTATTTTAATAACTTGGTTATAACTTAAATATAAAGAAATTATTAGCTAGGATGAATGTATTTGTTTTCTATTATGATTTGGTGGTCACGACTTTAATGAAACTCATTTTTTTTAATTAAACCAACGCGTGACGTGACATCAACTGACCCATCACTATTTCTATAAAAGAAATTATACACAAATATGCATGAAAAAACTATTTAATATACATACATTTTATCGGGAGATTGGGGTAGTTCGCTCAAATACTCAACGAGTTCCAGATATATTAAATATAACTGTATAACATAACAATACGCTATCAAACGTTATGTCCAATACCAAATAAAGCAGAAACTATCCTTAATTAGGACTTCGCCCTCTTACTGATTCTGAGTCCGGGCAGACGACCTCTGATCCCCACAGCCACCTCCGTTGTGAAGATCATCGTCGTCCATCCCACTATTGACCAACTTCTCCCAAGGCCAGCGCACCTGCGACTTATGCTGCTTGTCAGAGGCACGACAGGCACGTTCGTGAGCGTTCCTGGAGAGAGAGAGAGGAGTGTGAGGCATATAATGACTGGGGAGTTGATAAGTTACATCTGGTCTGAGTGTACCAAAACTTTCTACAATATTTGACTATTAAAAAGTGGCGTAATAAAATGCCCTTTAGTCGAAATTAAGAATGGCATTTTCATGAGATGTGAAAAGAGATTATTTATATATAGATTTATTATTCTACCAGTTGTTTAGTATAAATGTTTATAATTTTCTATATTGTGCAATAACTGAATTTTCAGCATGTCTTTCAGAGTGTATATTATGTTCAGTTTTGAACTCCTATTTAACCCACTCGTGAATTTCACAATTCAAACTCATATTTGCCGGGGTTCTAAACGTATGTTCTGCAGTTAAAATTAAAGAAACACATAACAAACCTTTTAGTAAACCTGGAGACTCATAAGATTTCCCTTTGAGGTTCGAGTTTACTATACTTGACAAATCTAAAAATGTTTTAAATAGTTAAAAATAAAATAGTTACATAACGGCCAATTAAAGGTTTCAGTAAGCTAACAAGAAACAACGAAAGCCTAATTTTAATGGGAAACAATACAACTGCACTTTATCTCGTGGCTTCCATGTTGGAAATAAAGTGCGAGTATTATTCTACCTTTCGGCTAATAAATGTTCCTTTCTGTTTTAAAGTATTACTCTCATAAACTCACAAACAATTTAAGCTGATAAATTTCTCCCAAATAAACACAGTGTGTGTGTATGTTTCACTCACATATGCGCGTCCTCATCCTCACTCTCGTGGGTCTCACTGTCGGACGAACAGGTCAAGGTTCGATTCCGGGAATGCGAGCTTCGGCGATGGTACTCAGGCATGACTACAACCGCCGCGCGGGCGGTTAAGCCACCTTCCACGGATATAACTAGACCTGCAGGAATGAATCGATAGAAAGACACTTAACCACTGCTTGATCATAATAATTTGGACTATAGCAGAAGACAATTAGAGTTTACAGAATAGATTAAAAATAATTACCGAAAAGGGTTCGCGCATTACAGAATTGTTACCTTTAACAACTACAATTCATTACAATTCACATCGCTAATTTATGTGTGAGTTTTTATAAATTAGCACCTCTTTACGTTATTTTCCAGACTTGTTTTATGTAGGAATATTGTCAACTTAAAGTACGAGTATATTATTCTATAATAAATTATATGAACATTTTATAACATAGACAATGTTTGTATAATATGTGAGGTGTAATCGATTTTAGATAATTTTAAACAACTAATATTTAAAGATAGGTTATATTAAATGTACCAAAAAGGTCATTGTTGTCGATTATGACACTTATTTGAATGAAACTGTAAACATAAGACCTACTAAAGTAATCTTTTTTAAAGAATACTCGAGCAAATGTATGTAATTGAATACAGCCATCAAGACGAGTATTACATTATTATTTTAATGCATCATATTGTAACATAAGGACATAATTTAGTCGTCACCTTATCATTAAATAGAAACCTTTGTATATATTTTAAATATTGGTTTAAAGAAATCTTCTATTCTTTTAATTTTTTTGTGTTCTTTATTACAAAGCATATTTACGATATCATAATAATAATGAACACATAGCTTTTATCAGAAAATATAATTAGCATTAAAAAGCCACAACACTCGAATCTTGTGTTAAAATAATTAAAATACAATATAATTAATTTCATACAGTTAGACAGTTTGCAAAATTAAATATAGTGTTATAAATTAATAATATTTTCAAAATATAGTAAGGTATTCAATTTCTTGTCAGTAATTAGTGTATGTAGATGGAAATATAGTAGACGAGATTATAGTCGTCTTTTTTTAATCCGCTTTTTTATGTATATGCATGCATATATCAAACAGCCAAAAGGCATTATTTAAAAATAATATCTGAAAATTTTGATAATAATAAAGAATGTATAATTCTTCACAGAATTTTAATACGTATATAATAAGCATTATATAACGCATTGGAAAGAGACTTTTGCCTGTATTTTTTTTATATTTTCACAATAAAAATATTTGTCACACAGACCTGCCGATAAGAATAAACATAAATATAAATTACATATAGAGCTTATAGAGGTTCGAGTAATATAAGCGTGGGATGGTCCACAATGTAAGCTAACAACATGATTATAATTTCTATCATCCTGTCCAATGATCTGACACATAAACTGCGCTTAGAAGACGCCAAGACTCGGAGAAAGTCTCTACGAGTCTAGAAATCTAACGAGATAAGCCAGAAATACTAATTTTTATGTTAATGTCATCGGAATTTCGATGATTCCATTTTAAACAGAACTAATTTCTTGATGAGTCTCCCATAAACTCATAAACTAGTACTCCTCTCACGCACCTTCTGGATTCCTGAGCTCAACAAAGTGCCGTATCCGATCGACATCATCCACGAGCCGACACAGCAACGCCCGCCTCCGCATCTCATCTTTGGTGAGACGGGGATCAGTCCAGGGGTCTCCAGTGGACACATAGACTAGTTCGTCTCGTTCCAAGCCACGCAAACTGAAGTGCTCCATCCCATTGGAGTCAAAGAGCCGACGCGCTGAGGAGCGCATACCCAAGTTCGTGGTACACCGCTCCAGGAACTTTAGAAAGACATTCAAAGATAATATAGAATATTAGTTTATTTAGATTCATGACATTCAAACATTTAATTTGTCTAATTTCGGTTTCGGTCAGAAAGGACCAAGGTTACAACGCTGTATATTGTGCAAATAAATAACGCGTATTTCAATCAAACCGGCCAATTTATTATAAACTATTATTATTTACTTTCGAATATGCTTGAATTCAAAAGTAATTTAAGACAAGTTTTCTATTCTTGACGACCATTTCAAACTTACACAAATCGCTAGTATTCCATCAACTTAAATCCTAACTATTCTGAAGTTTGTGGTCTTCTATATTATATATATATTATATATCTAATATAATACATCCTCCTAAAACTTACAATAAATCCCAATAAAAATAAGCCTTACATTCAAATACATATATAGATATACCATCACATACCATATTTTTAAAACTAAATTGAGATGCAAATTCTGTTTGTCATCATAAACAATCATTGTTCCGCGTATTAATAGGATGCATGTTAAGTTCATGAGTGTTTATTCAATGTAAAATCTTCTGGATGGTGATGTTGAATCAAGAATAGATACGGTATGACAATATTTAATTGAAATCAAATTATTATATTGCTGATTGAAACATTATGTTCCGAAGTTCTAATTATGTTGTTGGCCGGACAATGAAAAGTAAAGATAAGCGAAGAAGTAACAGAAGTAGCGATGTTACACATAGTTACGATGAGCAATAAATTAACGCTATAATATATGGTGCATGGAGTAAATATAGACAAGTTTCGTATTGACAGTGTAATTTTGAAAAATGTAATACTTTACACTTCTATAGCTGCTATTTTCTAGAAATTGAGAATTAAGCAAGACCCTAATTAATATATTTACAGTATATGTAAGGTACTTAAAACTATTTGAAACACAACAACCTCACTTAATTATTATCTAAATTATTTAACAAGTATTTCATTTAAAACAATCTTTTAAGTGTTGATGGCAATAAGCAGCAAACAATTCTACGTAGTAAGTAAGGAATAATATGCCAATGATGTTATCTTACCAACTTGAACTCGAGTGCCATCAACGAGATGTGTGAACAATGGATTTGCACATCCTGAATAGAGTCGTTACCGTCGCCTGTTGACATCATGTCACCATCATGACTGTCACCATCGCCACCAGAAGGCTTGTCAGAGTGGAGAGCAGACTGTCTCTTTTTCTTCTTCTTCTCCAAACTTTTGTCCTTCGCCATCTGGAAGAGATTATCGGGAGAGTATGAAACATCCTAGTCGCAGTTCCGAAAGAGTGGGTACTGTTTCATACAAATAATTTCCTATCGTTTTGTGTCTGACAAACCATGCTAATATTTGTTAAATCGGATTGAAGATATCGGATATTGGAATTTTTTATCTAGAGTGGAATCCTGACATTTGATTGGTTATCATGAGTTTCAGTCAGGAAGTACAAAATAGCTCAAGTTACCTGTGTTGAAAACTGTATTGAGTTATAGAAGTTTCCATTGAAGCCTTTATAATTATCTATTTTAAAAGTAGTATCAAAATACGATCATATTATCTAATGAATTACAAATTGAAAGATTAAAAATGTATCTCATCCGCTTTCCTTTAGTAGGTTTACTACTACAAAATATTATCTAACTTTTTGATATGTTTTAGTTTAAACTTTGTTCCTTTTTGACAAACCTTCGGATCTTTGTGCAAAAAATAAACTTCAACTTATTTTTATATGCTAAAAAAATTAACCTGCGCTATATTAACTGTAGGAAAATAGTCAGAATAGAGCAGATATAATGGGTAAATTAAACCTATTGAATTTGCATAAAATATTTATTTTTATACAATCAACTCTAAACAATATAGGAGTAAATTAGGTTTCATTAATAAAACAGGACAGAGGTTTAATTAAGTTATCCAAATAATTCAAATGAACTACAAGAAAATAATATATATTCAAATTATTAAACATTACGACTATAATCTACGACGATTAAATAGCTGTTAAATACACATATCAAGGATATAATAGGCCTGAACCAAGTAACGTACATTGGTAAGATCAGGGCCAGTTACAGAAATAGCCTTTCGTTCATCACGTTCACCATTTTTTATCGCTTTAAGTCGCTTGGCGGGCACTGAAAAAGATAGAAACCAAAGTCAATTACAATTAACTATAGTTGTGACACAGTATAATACAACTCATGTGCAATAGGTTTAGTTTCCAAACCTCTATCTACATATTTCAAGACTAACAATGAGATAACCAGAGACATGTGAATGAAAAACAAGTCAAACGTGGGTTCGAACCCGCCACCTTAAAATTTAAAGTTGTCTTAAAAATCTATAGAGGCAATTTCAGTGGCAAGAAAAAGACAAATAAAATAACATAACTAGAAAGCGTTTTCATCTTCTTCATATTATATTTATATGTTCATTTGTCAAAATAAATGTTACGAACTGGAACAGTTTGAGCATTTTGTAAAAATTATATCGCCATATAGATACTAAGAACTAAAGTATTAAATATTACTACATTGACATGACATTTGTATTAATGACTTTGATGATTTAGTATAATCTAGAGAAATGTAGTAATACTGTAATATTACGTGAACAATTTCTTAAATAACTCTTGTGCGGTTCTTTTATGGCCTTCCAAAAGTTTTGTTTTTAATTCAAAATGACAAGATAATCTGCAATTTCAATACCAACATATTTATAATATGTTTTCCATCAATAATAATCTTATAATAAAAATGTGGTTCTCTCTTTACAACATGATATAATTAATATATAAAAGAAGCAGAAAGCCTATTTTGCTGTAAAGCATTAGTATTGTTTACCAATTTTGAGAGGTCCACTCCATAAACGTGTAACACGAATGAAACAGCAGCAAAAGACAGGTATTAGAAAGATTAGACAGCCTTACAACACTATCAGCTCGGTATTTACTGCTTCTTAAAGTTAATATCATGTAAATGAATTGCGTTATAGCATTGTAAGGCTTTCTAGTCTACATTTATATAATATCTGTCTCTCGCTGCTGTTTAATTCATTATACTACACGTTTATGGAGTGGACCTCCGAAAATTTGTAAACAATAATAAAGTTTTTACAGCAACAGAGGCTTTCCATCTTTTTTATATATTGATAATTTTATAAATTGAAAAATCTTTAAAGTATGACAATTTATAAAATTAACTCACTCCCTGAAAGTTTGATCTTCTTTTTCTCGAGAACGAGGGGCGGTGCACAGGGAATGAGATAGCCAACCATTGGCCACTGGAACTTGTCGTTCCACTCCCCGTCCTCCTTCACCGGCCAGGAGTAGGCGTACTTGTTCCACTCGGGGTTCCGCACATCCGAGTGCTTCCATTCGCCCAGGATGTCGAAACGCTCCTGCTTCACAGCCCATCTAGAATAGAAGCATGCATGAAACGAGTCACAATGAGAATTTATAAATAGACTGAGCTAAGAGCTAAGCTTTTCATTGCGTACAAACAATACTTCCAACAAAGCTATGCGAACGAAAAATGATCACTAAGGCAACGCAATAAATTAAATTATCGTATGCTTAGCAATACACCCTTTTTAGTACGTTCATGATAAACATTATAAATCTATCACATTAAAATAGTTATGTCGTAATTATCGTAGTCATTAATATTTGACTTTATTATGAATTGTCACGATAATAGATTTTTTAAATGTACAGTATGTAAATCCAACAACCTGACAAATAGTATATTAGGAATTGTATTATTTGCAGATAACTAAAATAACTAAATATGTCATATGCGGCAGAATATGACCAATACAATTAGTAATGTAGTAGTTTAAATAAATATTAAACACTTTTGCTGCCCATGTGTTCGCTACATAACAAGAATTATACAAAGAAAACGTATTCCACAATATCCTGAATTAGGCACAACATATTATATTATACACATTTGTTGCAATGAAAATCATCAAAAACATTAAAATATTTTAAGTTTGTCTTAAATTATTGGTAGGGTTGGCATATTTTTATCTATCTATTCAACGTTCAAAAATCGTTTCTCGGTTTATCAACAAATTGTTAACTACAAAAAGATTAAAAATTCTTAGAAGACAAGATTTATTTCATATTTAAAGTAATGAAACTGAGCCCCCCAAAATGTTGTGTGACAGACACTAACCTCTGGAGCTTCTTCTCGTTCCCCCCGAAGACATCGCAGGCGGCGAGGAAGGATCGATTTCCCGGACACGCGTCTTCCACCGTGTTCACCAACATCTTGTCCTCGTTGTCCACATGGCCGCCCAGGTAGGTGAGCACGAAGTCAGGATAGGCCTGGCGAGTATGCAGGAGTATCACATTTAATTAAGGAGCATATTTCCAGTAAGTATAACAAGAAGAAATGGCAGACGCGAAGTAGCTTTCTACGCACAAGTTGGTTCATGCATAAAATTAATATATAGTTGCAACAAGTAAAACTTGCCTAGTATAAATTAACAATTGTAACAAGTATTGCAGTTATTTTTGCACGATTTTTTTAGAAAAATTAATTATTTATATTTTAGCAGCGGTGCTTTGATATCAATGAAGAGCAATTTTGACGGGAAATATGACTATATAGTTAGATACTACTGGAAATGAATATCAGTTGATATTGGAATGTTAAAATGAATATTCATGCTTGTCACGTATAGCGTGTCTACATTTCCAAATTATAATTTGAAGGGAGAAACTATACGAATGCAATTATCATATAAATGTATTATGTAACATTATGAGTTGGCCATCGAAATAAATAAGGTATAGTAGTCTGGGTAGGCCTGGCATAATTATGGCGTTGAAGATTTCACTTCTGCGACGTCAGAATTTATTCATAAAATAAAGTAAGAATGTCAAAACTTAATGCATTACGTTTTATAATTCAGAACTGGAGAATTCGAAACGATTCGACAAAAATTCCTCTATATGTAGGTAATATTCTTAAAATTTGAATGTATTTTTGTACATTGAATGTATTTCAGCATTACTAATAGTTAACAGCATTTAACAAATGGTTCATTTTTGTCAATTTATTGTCTTAAAATAGAGCCAGTTTAGAAAATTTAAACCGAAAACCAAAAAACGGCTTGGACACAAGATTTAAAAAAAAACTTAAAATACAGCTTGAAATTAAAAATATTTTATGATTTATTACTTTCAACCAATTTCGCTACTCACCCGATTGTAGACATGCCCATTCGTGCGGAAGGTCCACAACTGAGAAGGATCGTACTCATCTCGCGCCATCAGACAAACCAGATAGCCCTCCACTTGGGGAGGACGGGCCCCACAAACGCCCGGCTGAATACTGCCCTCAACCCGTCTGTCGGACACGCCCAGCGCGAGAGCAGGGAGCACCTTGAGCGTGATCTGACCCGACTGGTGCACCTGCCACACCTGACTCCGGGGTCCTTCTGGCCAGAGCATCAAGTCACCAGGTCGTCGCTTTATGCAGATCATTGGTTCGGGGTAGATCACCAGCTCCGGTTTCTCCTAGAGAGATAGGTGAGAAATTAGGCGCCAAGGCCGATAGATAATAGTTTATCTTTATAATCAGTAGCTATAGCAATAGAACTTTGAAGAGTATAAGTCACATTCCTAAAAATCAATATTTGACGGCGGTCTCCATCGATTATTTAATAAACAAACCCTTTAACTAAATATAAAATCCAAGCTTAAATAATTGCACCACTAAACCAATTCTAATAGTTAAACAATAATCGAATATTTCTAATAAAATCGAATTTAAATATCTCGCCCAAAAAATCATTTTAAAAACAAATATTTATAGCTAGAAAAAACGAATTCAATAGAAGCCGGAATTGATTTTAAAAGTTGCACTTTTAGAAAACTAGTTTATTAAACTATAGAAAACTTAAATGTTAGTGGCATCCATAGAAATCTAATTTAAAAAGTGGCGTTAAAACCAGACCTACTGGCTACTTTATAAACTAATTTTAATATCAGCCACACATAGAAAAAAATTTGAATTAGTAATGATAGCCTCAAAAACTTTTTTAAAGTACTACACATACACACTTAGAAGCGAATTTTAAATAATAGCTGTAGATATAGCCAGCCTTTAGTTGTAATGGTACTATTATTAGAAGAAACATGGCATTACAAATGAATCCAAATCTAATGTCAGGGATCTCACTTTGCACTGAAGAAAGTATTCCGACTCCTCGATGTACACGGCCGGAGCATTAGCTTCCTTGTTCCTGTTGCTCTTTTCTTCCTTCTCCTGTTGTTCATCTTTCTCTTCTTCTTCTTCCTCATCCATCTCTGAGGGAATGCTAGCATCCCGATCTTCAGAGTTGGCTGAAGGCTCTAGATTCCGGGCCTCCTCTTTGATTTCATCGGGTAGGCCGCGAACCGCTTCCCAAACCCCTTGTCTATGAAAAGTAATATTATAATGGTCATGTTTGCTGATAATTGTTAAAGAGATATACTACTAATGAAATAAGACGTACTTCTCCATCCCAGGAAAGACAGATCCAGTGAAATCCTCGCGGATAATGTAATACTGTTTTTCTCCTTTCAGAGCCGAGATCTTGTCGAAGTCAACACCCATGCAGTAAGCTGAAATGGGATAATTTATGTGAGGTAATTTTTATTTTACTAAGGAAATTATAAATTAATAAAGCAATTATAAATAGCAATATAAATAGGATAACAATTATTTTAATTAAATTTATCTCTTATTCTAAATTTTCAAAACAATTCCTGAAAATTCATATCGAAAATTCAACAATGAAAACTTACAACACCCGGACTCGAAACCAAAACCTCTGAATTGTGAGGCAAATGTGCTATTAACTGGACTAGTGAAGGGCACAACACTTTTAAACTCAAGATAATACTCGTCGAACATAAAAACCCTGAATTCCAAGGCGGAAGCGCCTTTCAATGGAGTACTCACCAAATGGATCGATCCAGGTCTCACCATGCGACAGCCAAAGTTCCTCTTCATTCTTGAACTTGGTGACATCCGTGACCTCTTTGCCCTTGACATTGTATATCTTCCGCGCCAGAATTCCCCGAGCTTGACTGTTTTGAGAGGCCAATCGGAGATTCTGGGAGCAGTGGTCCAGAAACTACGGTTATGGTAGGGGATGAGGACAGAATGAGAGCTTCTTATGAGCTTATTGAATCAGTAGAAAAAGACATTTTAACTCAAAAGAGAATATTTTAAGTTTAAAGTGTTCATTCTTTTTCTGCCCAAAGATGAATAAATAACTATAGATTTATAATTGTTTTTAAAAGAAAACTATAATTATATACTTAAGCAACAGAAAAAAATAAAGAGTTCAAATATATAACTTGATACGGGTAAAAGAATAAAAAATGGATGTATTGTTAAGGGTTAAAAATTCTTAACACGCAAAGCCTTCAAATTAAAGCTTAGTAAAATAATAAGAGCTTTTATTAATGCGGTAGTTATATTACTTGAGAAAACTTCATACGTTCATAGTATGATCTAATGTGAATCATTTGACAGATTAAATTTTAAATATTTTAACAACGGTACTATTGAAATATTTTACATTCTTTATTCATTTAATAATCTGTAATCGGTGAAGAAGTGGTGCCAAGAATTTAGAACTGGACAGAGAACATAGTATGAAAAAAATCCACGAAACAGACGACCAAGAACATCGCACGCAATGATGAGAATGTCGCTAAAGTGTAGACAAAGTTGGAGGCAAACCCATGCGCAGAATTTCAATGTTGCTCTGGATATCAGCCGTGACACGGTGTCAACTATTCTACACGGTGACCTTCAAATGAGAAAAAATTACAGCGTCTGGGTTCCTCGTCTTCTGCATGAAAATTAATTCACAGGTATACATCAACTTCCTCCACTCAAAACTGACCCTGTTATACTGGGTGGCCTCAGCTTCCAGTATGACAATGTCCAAATTCATACTTCACAAGAAACGACTAAGTTCACAACCTTCAGAAAAATGTGCAAGGTTTATCAGTCTCTTTATTCACCTTAATTTAACCTTTTGGGCCGCTAGATAAACGCGAATCTGAAGACACAACTCAAATATTGTCGTCAGCTAAAGAAGTGGAAAACGCCTCGCCATACAGGCAAAGCACTAAGGGCCATACACAAAGAATCCTTTTTGCACCAGAAAAGGAACGGAAACTCATTTAAAGACATTAACATTAATAACGTAGTATACATTGTTTGAAATATATGAAATTGTTTTATGGAATGTGCTTATATTGGGCTTCTTTTTTTAGCAAAGATACGAGCTTATTGGATGTGCTACTATGTTTAATTTAAATAAATGACCAATAACAAAATATTAATAATAACGTATAAAGAACACTTACTCTCTCCAGAAGAATCGCTTTGTCTTTGACACCTCTAGATGCTTCTCTAAGATTGAAGTAGACTAGCGTCTTGTTCAAATAATCCCCATTTTCATACACCTGTACAAGCGAAAATAATAATCAATCTATGTATTACGTTCCAGCCTATAACGCATAAGTACACATAAATTCATAGAAGAAATACATGAAATAAGAGCTTGCCTAAGTTAAAAAGAATGACAGATAAACTCACATAGAGACGGATTCCCTTTTTACCATTCACCCGATCGTTCGTCTGTTTCTCTTCGATGTGTTTCGTAGTGTATTTCGATCCCTCGCGCTGGAAATGTATGTTTGAAAATGTTAACTACTCATTAAGTAAAAGTATATTAATATGTCATACTCATTATATGAAAGAAATACAAAGGTGTAAAACATGTTAGTAGTAACATGATTCTTAAAATGTAATAAAAATATTGCCTTGTAACTGTTTTAATACTTTATCTTTTGCAAACTAAATAAAATCAAATATACAATGAGTATTATTTAGGTGTAATAATGACCAATTTTGGTAGAATATATACTGTATACTGTGTATTTTACTGTCAGTCACTTTCCTTCATTTTTATCTTTAACAGAGTTTTTAAATTTTCATTAAACATTTAAATTCGTTTATATAGCTATTTGGACAAACAAAAACTGCAGTATAAACTTCCCTTTTTATTGAATTTGCATCATTGGTGAAAATATATGATAAGCTATAGCTTTAGATAATAACCCTATATATTAATAAACATTTTCTACTATATATTAAGCATACATTTGATATTTATTAAATATAATATATTACTAAGCTAATATTATTTAATCATATATACATGATTTTTCAAGATAATATATTACTCATATATATATTTTTTAAATATTGCAATAACATTTTATATAAAAATTCCATTAATACATGTAAAAATATAGGATAAAATCCATATTGTCTTGCTGCGATGTATATATAAATCTTAATTGATTAGTCGCCATAGGCTTAAACTAATCAAAGAAGGCAGAAATTCAACTCTTCAAATCCAAAGGAGGCAAGTTTGAATCCAGGAACACATTCTTGGCTTTAACAAACTGATTTGCGCTCCGACAATAAGCAAATTATTGATTTATTAGTTTAAGCCTATGGCGACTATTTCATTAAGAACTATATAATATTCCGGCCAGACCCATTGTGTAAATATGGCCACAAGGTAAATATGCAATTTACTATTAATTTAATTATTATTATTAATAGCGAAGTTAGCCACACACATATACATAATTTATAAAACTTCTAAAACATATAAAGGCTATAATTTTGCCAAACTTCCCCGAAATTAAAGCTACTGAATAAGCAAGCATAGGTACTAGGCGTATCTTTTATATACCAATAGGTTACACTAAAATACAGTCTCCCTATTTCGTCTCTGCTTACTTTCCTAAAACGGTTTCTTGCCAGACATATTATAAAAATAAAGTTAAACAAAAAACGCTCCTCAATTCAAATCGATTTCGCTGCGCTGCGCAGGCTCCTTAGTAGATAGATATTATAGTCTGCAGTAAGCGGTGAATTCTAATATATCAATACTCCACCAGCTAACCGCCTTGTTTTCTTAGCAAATCAATTAATATTAAAGCAGAAAATGGACTAAATAAAACTCATACACATCTAGCAATGCTATGCTATGTTGATCATAATTTATTAAACTTATTTATTGTAGTAAAAAAGAGATAAAACAAAAAAATACGACTCCGACTGATGAAACGTTCTTCGTTGTAGGTAGTTATCTGCAAAAATTGCATTTTTTTATACTTATTTCTCGGCTTAATTTTGAATCTTTTATCTTTTCATATAATTCTATTCTTGGATATATAAATATAGTAATGTTTTAGTAGACTTAAGTAATATACTATTCACTTCTTGTAGTCTATATATAACTACATAAAAGTAGTATTAACTATTAATGTGTGTTATAATTTTGTCTTGACGATGTTGGCATAAGTGTACGAAACTTTTATGAATAATATACTCATCTATAATGAGCATTTTCTTGCCTGGTATTTCTTGGGTTCAATATATTTTAGTTTAGAGAGTAAAAAAGATGTTTAAGAAATTATACCCGAAACGACTCACTCTTTCTTCGTCGGCCTTTTCAGCAATTGGTTTCAGCTTCTGTTTATATTCTTTCAGCTTATCAGAGAGAAAGTCGATTTCCTCCTCAACCTGAAATGCAAAGGGAAAATAACCATATTGAAGATACTACAGTGAACAACAACGGTATATTATCTATACACGTAAGTGTCAGGGTGTGCGTATAAAAATAAAAATATTAAAAATACGTTCTGTCAAAACTTCGGCAAAATGAAGATTGAACTGAAAAAAAAATTCAATATCAAATTCAACTATAAAATACTGAGTGATATATACTTGTCCACTTATAAAAACCATATTTACGAAGTCTATTATATGAAAAAATTTCATTTATGCGTGTTTATACGTCAGAAATATAAATAGTTTACCATCCTTTTCTTATATATTTTACCATTTCGGTATATTTCAAACTTTAAACTACAACTGACTGAAATAATATTTTAGTAACATATTTTAATATTTATGTAAATTTGTTAATACAGTTCTTTGTGAGAAACCCTAAAATATCATCGAGATTAATAACTATAAAATATGATATGTATATCTATACGAACTAATTTACTCCGTAATACGCTTTACTTAGAAGTAAATAATTTCGTTAAATTAATGTAAACTGATCAGTACACAATATTCAAATAAAATGTCAAACTAACAAATACTATATACATACATGTACAACTTAAAATAATAACGAAGCTTACAATGTCAAGTCTTTCGTAAATTTCTTCTTGTGAAAGGGTGCGAATCGAGGTAAGATAAACCTTGTCCATTTCCTCATTTTGAGCGCAATGCAGCTGAAATAATATATGTCCCAATAAAATAATGAATATATCAGTGTAACAATATTTAACATACATTAATAGATGATAAGCAAGAATTCCCTGTAATTTTAGAGATCATTTCTTTCAAAGATCTCGGAGGTAGGGATGCTAGCTACAAAAATGGGGCACTCGAGACTTCTACATATAACAAGTTAAGCAGGCTAGGGGCGCATTTGAATGATAAAAGGGCCACTAGCTGGCAGGATATAGGCGAACATATAGAACGATGAAATGCAGTAAAGTTTCAGGATTTAGTTTTAGTTTTTTTTAGACGACTAGGGATGCATTTTCCTAAATACTTAATGCATAGAAAATAGAGTTTGCCTTATGTTACTCAGACTGGCCCTAGGTAGCGTAAATGGTAGTAGGTAGAATGAAACAATCCGATATGACCTAGAATCTCACCTGTTCCTTCTGTGATTTCCTGTCCTCTAGGCGACGTTTAAGATCGCTGATAACGGTCTTCAAGAACTGTTCGACTCCAGAAGGACTGAGACCCTCTCCCTTGGTCACCCAGACTGGACCCAGGGCGGGTGTGCCGATGCTCTCGAAGATGGTTGTATCGGCGTCAGGAACTGGTTGTAAATCGATCAATTGAGAGGTGGGGTGATTTTGAGGTACAAACTTAACTACCATATATACTAGTTGTTTAATCCTTATTATTTGTGGTATATTGGAAGAAATTAGAGATTAAAAAGAACCTCTTTACGGAACGTATATACAGCATTTTACTTGTTTTGCACCCAAAGGAGAAAATCATGCAAAATAAGTTGAAAAGTCGAAATAGATTTCAGAATTATATTATATTCATGTAGTCTTCCAATTATCTTTAATGGAGTCTTCGAATAATTTTATATCAATCTACACCTTTTACATGCAAAATTACGTCAAATGCTTCCAATCAAATTACTAGCACAAAAAGACACGACATAATTGTTTTCAATGTCATCGAGTAGCACAGAAAAGAGCTATAAGTGGAGTAAACTTACGTTCATGAAGATTCTCGATCTCCTTTTCGTCCATCGTATAGATCGTACGAAAATGGGTGCCCATATTGAACTTAGCAGTACAGGCCGAGAGAAACTGAAATTTTAATACAATGACGTCAATCTTTTTATAAACATTCTTTGAATAAAGATGAACAATGATTTTAATTTTAAATCAAGATAATTATAGGTTTAGATTTGAGAAAAATAATAGAAAATATGAAAAAAGGAAGACATTAATCCAGAATAAGGGGGAATGAAAATTTAGGAAAATATTGCCAGTTAAAAATGTTAATTTGTGGAAAAATTCAAAATCCAAAATCCAAACGGAAATGACTGAACAAAAAAGTGGTTAAACAAAAAAAACAATGAAAGAGTAAAACTAAATTCAATTAAATTGAAAAGCAACAATGGATAAATAAAGAAAAAATAAAACTAAACAAAAAGTAGAAGAATAAAAATGAAAAAATATTAAAAGTAAAAAAAAAATATTTAAAACACAACATTAGTGGAAGAAAAACCACACAATTAGGGAAAAAATGTAGTAGAAAAAACAGCTGAAGAATTACATGGGAAAAGTATACACAAAGAATCAAAAAGATAAAGGCCAATAAAATAGAACAAATCAAAACAAAAAATTAAATCAATAAAAACAATATAAGAAAAAAAGAAGATATAAAAACTAAAAATAGAATAAAAAGAAGAGAAAGTCCGCTCACCCCTTGCATGTCGTCCATATCGATGACCTGCTCGATGGGTTCCCATCCACGACCATTCTTGTAGACGACAACACGCCTCATCTTCCGCTCGTTCAGTTGTCTGGATCAAAGTTTGAGGGTGAGAATGTCCATGGAAACTTGTATTGACCATTGTGCAATTTTAATCTCTCAAATAATTTAGAAATATCGTCAACTAATATTCGAGTTTAAATTATTTAAAAAAAAATCGTAATACAGTTTTAATTATTAACTTGTTAATAAAAAGTTGTAAAGTTGTAACAATGATATTGATTGACACAAAACACGAAGTATAATATGTAATATAGCTATCATAAATACAGTTACCTATTAGGTGCGCACTGTGAAAATCAATAAAAATTATTGATCAATCAATCCGCAATTAAATTAAAAACTCTCTTATTCTTAGGTGTTTTTCCGATATTTATAGTTTAGGTTAAAAATAAGTATACGAGTATATATAAAAAATGTAAGCAGTAAATAAAAAGATAAAAGCGTTCACTATAAACATAGAAATGTTTGGCACCAACAAAGGACTACGAAACGTTTGCAATAAAATACCCCTTAAATACACTTTTGATATAGAAACCTCCAATAATTCACAAAATAGATCAATGTAACTAACTGTGTGTATATCTAGATTTACTTTTAGCTTACTACAGGTTCAATATAGACCGAGTTTGACCATAATTCAGTGAAAAAAATACCCGGGAATGTCATAACAACGTTAAATATTATATTTTGTTTTAAATTTAAAATAGTACATTATATTTTTTTGTAATTTTAAGAGTTATAAGGAGGATCTGAATCGTTTGTACAATAAAACTTAAAATAATGAAGGACAATTATAACCAATCAATTAGTATTAAGGCTAGACAAAGTTTCTAGTTATAAAAAAATTAATTTAAACCTATTAATTATATATATAAATAAGAATACTCTATTATAAATATAATCGATATCATAGAGACAATAAAATAATCTAAATTAAGCTATAAAACAGAATTACCAAATAATATGATTGTGTATTGACAAAGTTACGCGTGACAAAAAGTATCACTCCATTCATAAAAAAAATCAAAATGATAGAAGAAAATACAAAGAATTAAATATCATGTTTAGATAATAAATAAATGACAATTTCCTCTTGAAAAATATTCGTTGCCCTCAAAGTATTTTAAAATAACACTGAACACTGAGAACTGTGTTTAGCTTCCAGATTAAAATGATAAGAAGTGGCATGTTCCGTAAATTTTAATTGTTAGTTTGACCTGATGTCCTGGTTCACTATTTTATTTCTGTACAAAGACAGAACAATGCAGTTTAAAATATATTATGAAAAAATAGAATATATTATTAATATTATACATATTTCGTATAATAAAGAAATTATTTTATATATTGCAGATTCAATTTCAAAAAATTAATTTTGATTTTAGCAATGTATTAAGTATACTTCAAGTATACTTGAGTATTACGTTTACGACCCTTATATAAATATGTGATTTAAAAGCACTGCTTTTAAGTAGGAAAAGTATTACGATTTTCAGTATTTATGAATAATTATTGATAATTTTAATATTAATTATTTAAAAAATACTGCTGCAGATACAATATTGCCATGTTTATATGATTATTTAACACAGTATTTAACAAAATTAATCATTTATTGATTAAACCATAGATTTTACATAGAGAAACTACTCTAAGGGCGTTGCTATGGACTCTGGCTTAAAAATAAATAAAATTTATATTTTGCGAGTTACAAGTTAACCACAATTACGATGAGTATATATACATATATAACAAATATAATTTTATAATTATTAAATTAAAAATTATCAATAAATTACACGTATTTTGCAAATAAATGACTATTATTATGATTTTGCTAATATTGATGACCGCCATTCATGTCTACCCTGGAAAATGTTTTAGCATTGAAAATGCCGTTTATGACTGCTGTAATCAGTCACATCTGAACGTTTAGATCTTTCAAACACAAGATTATAGACTACAGGTAATTTATATATATAGCGAAAATAACATTACCTATTGTTTGTATGTATTGTATATATTAATAATAGGTAATTGTTCATCATTTCCATATGTATATTAATTTGCAAACCAGTACATTATGCACATTTATTATTATTATAATGTACTAATATGCTTGGATACATATATATATATATTCACATCACCTATTTCATGTTTCTATGCTTATACTATTAATAAATAGATTGTTTACGTTTTATCTATTTAGTTATGCATAAAACAAATATTTATTTACATTATACTACTCATAAGAAGCGGTAGACGAGCAGTAGTACAAAAAAATCGTTTGAGTTGAAACTAAAAATAAATATAAGATATTAAATCTACAATTAATTAGAAAATTTTCAATATGTATTATTTTTTCAATGTATACATTCAAAACACAGGAGTCGTTTCTCTATGTATAGGTACTCTATGAATTAAACTATATTTTAATTATATTAATCGAGTTATTGAAATAAATTTAAACAAAACGTGTATCGTCTAATCCAAACAATTTAAAATATATTAATAACCATAATCTTAGACTGCAACTAAAATAATATTATGCATTGCATTATATGATATTACTTTATGTCTAAACCAAATATTAGCGCGTATTATATGTATAGTGATCGCTGTTCTAGAAAACCCATTAAAAAGTCAGAACGCACCTGAATCGTTTAGAAAGCTTCGGTTTCGTTGATTTCTTGACTCGATCTGCTGGAAGTGAAAGTCCGTTCATTGTCCAATTCGCATTTTTCTTGAGGTCTTGCATTTCTGAAAAGTGTAACGTAACTTTATCTTAAACCAATTTACATTTATGATACATTAATGACGTCATTTGTGAAACATCAGCAGTCACACATTAAGAGTCGACAGTTCTAGATTAAAATGACTAGATATTGAAATAGTTTTAGTAAGAATATACTGGCAATATAGCGGTGTTTATGTTTAAAATATGTTACCTTTTTCATTAAAACAAATTGCCACTATACTAAAAGATAACACAGTGCTTTCACATAGAATTGTATTTTGTACTAAAAATGATTTATTTTGAAAACAACTTAAACCTCATTGGAATTATTATTAATTGATTAAATGTTCATATTATAAAGCGTACAACATAAGCCCATGACCTATTTTAAATTAAACCGTATTCAATAAGAACGGTAATAAGAATCTTGCCCCTATATTGATCTAAACCAAAACTCACGACCAATTAAATGTCGAGATTCCAATCTAGGTAAACTTATTTATATCTGTTATCCGTGATCACTTACGCTTGGCTAGTAAGCAACTACATATATCTTGATTATTACATTATAAAAATTGAATCGAGCCGGGGCTCTGTTACCTTGAATTGTCTGAAAAGGGTCCTTGAAGGGTTCTCCAAGAGAGACGTAAATCTCAGTTTCGCGAGGGATTCGGGACTTAGTGGTGATCTCCACTCCATTTGAGAAGAAGGCTTTTCGAGCGGCGGATGGCAGTTGAAGGCTGTGTGTACACTTTTCCAGTAGCTGAAGAAAGGAGGGAAGGGGGGGGGTTTCAAGTTGTTAACTCTTTCTGGATGTGTTCTGTGAAGCGTCTAATTTTAACGATAAGTAACTCTAAAATGTTATCGATTATTGTTGTAGACAGTTTTCGTAGCGTCCTAACGCCTTGATGTCGCTCACAAAATTAACTTCATTAGTACTTCTTTTACCAAATAGGTATTCTTATATGCTAATCATTCAATAAATTCGAGAACTCACAGTACAACAGTAAATATATCGATTTATAACTGTTCTCATGTATTAAATATGGGGCATTAAAAATGATTATGATTTATTGTTCAATTTCTGATCTATTGTCTTTATCTTTATACATTTATATCAAAATCTAAATAATCAGAAGAGGAATAATATAGAAGAAATAAACATATGCCACAAACATGAATCCCAATTTAAAGTGTTATATTTTTCAAATACTAAACTCTGTGGTTTTTCAGTCTTAGTAGTCTCCCCATTGTTTGAAGATTTTGCTGATAATAATAAATAATTTTAATATTTAAATGTTAACATTTAATTACACACTTTTCTATTTCAAACCCTTGTAATAATGAAATTCTTAATACAAAAAAATACAATTTTAGGTATATCCCTTACGCCCAGCATCTCTGATTTGCCTAATTTTTATGTTGCAAAATATGTCTCTTTCTGTGCTGTCATCGCTCAATTACTGCCAATCGTGTGGGTGCTAGCTTCGATATAATTAACTACAAAATCTAATCCTATTTGTAAACTATAAAAGTCTTTTATGTGCATAGAAATGGGAGATATTCTAAATGTCTTAATCGTAAACTCTTTAAAATTGAGAGACAAGATCAACTCACCAGAAGAAGTGTTGGAGCGGCCACAAGACAGAAGTTTTCCCGACTACCGTTCCTGAAGGCGATGACAACAATTACATCCGGTTGTGCCAAATAGAGTGGCATTTTCTTTTTTCTTCTTCGGACTGGTCGGTCAATGGATGGAATGGTTAGTGAAGGTTTTAGAGAACGGGAAGGGAGGAAAGGGAGGAAGGTGTTAACAATTAGAATGGTATAATTCTTTCTGATTTAAAAAAATATGAAAACTTCATGAAACATAATTTCAAAATAAAATGCTTAAATCATGGTCATAGGATTACTAAATTTACTAAGTTAATAAAATTTTATCGAATTTGGGACTCAGATGACAGCTTTTTGGGGATAATTGGTCATCGTCAGTTGTGAATACTTTAGAGAATAGATAGTAGTTTCAAAGAATCGACAGCCAAATTTCATATTTCTCATTATGTCCTAAAATTTTCATATTTTTCTATCAAATAATCTAGAAACGATGAACTCCCTCCTTACATTAAAAATACCAATTTACATAAAAATATGCTCTTGAGCATAATCCTAGAAAGGTGTAATTTAAAAACCATCACATCTTCTAGATCTGAATTA
The DNA here is from genome assembly GCA_036023295.1 of Invenusta paracnida. NCBI lineage: Eukaryota > Metazoa > Platyhelminthes > Proseriata > Coelogynoporidae > Invenusta > Invenusta paracnida. The sequence goes on along the minus strand of JAYRBW010001008.1, from coordinate 8,334 downwards.
AATTGTTTTAAAACTATTAAAAACGAAGGTTATATTTTTGAAATAATTATATAAATACAATTTATACAATTATTTTCAAGTTATGTTGCAGGAGTTGCTTGGGCTTGGTGGAGCTCGGGTTAAAAAGGTTCGTGCATTTCACATATTTTCTTATAGACAAATATACATGATATCTCATTTTCAGAGAAAGATAAACAAGATTTATTGCATAACAGTAATACATATACCTAAAATAAAAAAACGACATATCTATAACTTCAACATAGCTAATGCGTTACTAGCATTACATATTTATTTCATCAGCAGTAATAAAGATGTCTGATAAATTTATTTATATATTTAAATTTACTTCATTTACGAATGATATTAGGGGGTTATACTACCTGGTTTGGGTATTGGACCAGATTCATAGGGTGACGGCAATGCAGAGGAGCTTCGCTCTTGTTCTCTGGATAAAAGACAAAATATTATTATTCTCTTTCATAAATAAACTAAATCTAAAACATTAAATAGTACAGTGAAAGGCAATCATTAACCCATAAGCAAGTCATTGCATTAGATTAAATTTACTCTCATTAAATATGAAAAGGATTATCTATTTGACTATATTTAAGGCAACTGCAGGTAAAAGCTATATAATAATATGTACCTACCCATTTTGTAAAAAGAATAGTTAGTGTGCGCCTAAGGCCTCAGTTTAAGCTTAAAAGGAACGCAGCTACAATGGTGGCCTGGTCAGAATGTGAAAGAAGAAGTATCCATTTGAGCGATAATTTACATGTATAGTTTTTTTAGTTCATTTAGGAAAGTAGAAAAAGAACAGACATTACCGACAATGACTAATTCACACAAATTTTTTGCGTTACCAATAAATGAAAGATGGAAGATCAAACGAATCAGTGTCGAAACTGTGTACTGCTTTTGTAATTATTCGAAATATGCCAGGTTACCTTTATTTGCACTATATGTATGAATGTGATTTTCTACACGTGCTGCTAGTTTGTGTTTTTAAGGAGACTTGGTTGACCAGAATTTATTATTACTGAACATAAGCTGGTACCTTGCGACTAATTCCAAAAACTGTACACTGCAATTCACACGGACTCCCTTGAGCTTTTATCTTTATAAATTTGTTAAAAGTGCACAATAATTGTTCTCATTTTAATCTCAAAATTACCATCCCCCTTGGTAAAATGAATTAACAAAACCATATGTGCACATTAATGAATCGTCTCTTCTTGTTGCTCTTATTTAAATTGTCAACTGAAGAAAATAATGTGTTAATAGCTTTGTGATCACCAACCGTATGTATCTATTATTTTAAATATTAACGGTGCTATTTTCTTATGGTTTAAATCGAGTGCGTATTATATTCTGAACATATTCAACGAAATTGGCATTCATTATTACTTTCGACAATATTAACAACAAATTTGAATAAATGAACAGTCTCATACCATAATAATGATATTCGAGTTACTCGAGCACGCAACTGACTCACTTGTTAACACTGCCTCTTCTGGCAGACCCCGCTCTCGAGTTGCCTCTCCGACTCCCCTCCTCCTCATTACCTCCATCTTCTTTTGCAGCTGAGGACGCCCTCCCTCCTCCATCAATAATCACCGGGTCCTGAGCCCCACGGGCATCGATCACAACTTCTCCCTTCTCATTCTCACTCTCTTGCCCAGTGCCCCAGGCACTACGTGAGGGAGGAGAGGCACTCTTTCGCCCACCCTTTTCCCCAGTCCGGCTTGGCATGGATCTAGAATGTGACCGAGAACGGGGTGGACCACCACCAACACTGTCAGCCCTTGAAGGAGGACGTCTGTCCGTGCCACGCCCCCTGTGCTGCTGTTGCTGCTTCAACTTATTAGTGACGCAATTAGGTTTGGCAATAATGTTTGTGTGTCGCAGTTTCTCCTCGTAAGGTGACTTGGCCTGCTGCGTGCTGGAGATATAATGTATTATACAAATTGAAAAAAACCATCAAAGATGAGATGATAATAAACTTATGGCGCACCCTGTATGAGGAGGGTAAATATTTGCAAAATAACGAAAATGAAAAAAACTTCTGGCATTTAAATACTTATCTTTTGATTTGTATATACAAGGCAATGAAAGAATGATCCACAATTAGCTGAATTACTAGTTCTTAATTATGATTAGCGTTATTTGGGAAGTGATTCGAGGACTTTTCTGCCTGTGACATACAAATCTATAATTTGTGGTCCAAAACTCAGAGATATTTTCAATTTAGAATTAAAAGTAAATTATCATGTTTTCTAAAATTTACTCTTCCAGCTTGTTCTACATAACATATATAGTGGAAATACAAGACACATGCATATAGTACTGTGGTATTGATTTTCCATGTTGTTAACAAAGCCAACTTGATGACAAGTTTAGTATACAAGCTAGAAAAAATCACTAAACACTATCTTGGGACGCTTTTTTCAAGTTCATACTCATTTTCAATGGCAATATATGAATAAAAAACTGTTTTTTAACACATATTTTAAACCATAAATTTTGACATTTTAATGTCACAACTATGGAGTCTCAAATTGCTTCAAATATTCCACTAATCGAAAAAGCCTAGTGTTGCATATCAAACATTGTTAATTTTAGGCTTCTCATCACTTTCCCATGCCATTGGTTGTGCATTTAAATGATTTAAATTTTCATCGCAATGTATATTATAAGACAGGTATTATATGAGAATTAAACATGTAAATTATCAAATATGTAGTAATTACACAGCAAAAATATAAACAAAAATGTTGTTCTAAATTTTAAATAAATATTATTTGATAGCATTTAATAAATAAATGTTAATATAAAACTAATTATTTAAAATATAATAATAAATAAATATATATTATATGCTTATGATAAATATTTTTATGTACTTTGTTTTGCTTAAATGAATTAATTAAAGATTATTCATTTAACAGTATTATTTTAAAGCATATTTATTCTACAATATATTTGTGTTAAAAACTTGATGCCATCTTTCATATGCATATATTTGAGTACACAAAATTGTTAACATACTTTGCAGATATCAAATGTAAAATAATTGTCTCCGCAATAATAGCATTGTTGAGGAGCTATTACAGTGATTACATTGTTATGGTACTAAGTTAGAAAATTTAACTGTAAAATAATTAAAAAACAGTTTAAAATATTAACACAAATAGAATTCTCCCTTAGTTGCACCTAAATTTCCATATAAATATTTTATAAATACAAAATATGAATATATATATAATAATCTATCACAAATAACTAGAATATAATGTAACTCTCAAACAAAACAAAATACTGGTGAATTATATAAATAAAAATAACATAAAAATATAATTTACCCAGATGTGTTTTTCTGATGAAGCAGTGTCATGTATTCATTGAGGATGTCATTTTCATAGCTGACACCCTGCTGGGAGTTTGGGCGATTTGTCATTTGAATTGTTTCAGGCTGCAAATATACAAAAAATACATAGAAAAACATTAATAAATATAATTTATAATATTTTTCAAAAATTTGCTGAAATTAATTCTTGTCTATTCAAAAATGTAATACTTGTTCAAAATTTTTAATATATATAAAATTGCAATTTTATATATTAATATAATATAATAATATTTTATTTAGGCCACTTACAGAAAAATCAATAAATATACTTATATTTCAGTTAAAATCGCTAATACTTTGTATTCCATTAAATTATTATATGATATTCTAAATTATAATAAATTAAGTTAATAATTAAGTCAAATAATCAAATTTATTGATAATTAATAATTGTTTAAGGAAAACAGGAGACTCTGTGTTCACTCATTGTTACTGACACAGTAAATTTAGTTGTTCAAAACATTTTAAAGAACGTACAATTGATCTGAGATTTTATGAATACCATATTACAATTATCCAAATTGATCAAGTTTTGCCCCAAATGAGAAAGTATTTGAGTTCTTTATCCAATACATTAAACTGTGAGTGGAGAGACTCTTCAAGGTATAAAAACTAATGATAATGTACTGCTAAGTCTTTCAGAAGAATATATGAATGATAAAAAGTAAAGCTCATATATTAGGACTAGATTTAATGGTATATTATCATAAATGCAGAAATCTTCCTTCTTGATTGATATATCAATGACAGAATGAATTTTGTTCTGACTGCTAACTAAGCCCTAACAAAAACTGGTTCTCTTATGTTTCTAAATCCCATGGAAAGGTGCTTATTAGGTCCTCTTTAAAATTTTCCAACTTAATAATATAATACAGTTTAAAAACTTCTCATATAATTAAAAAAATATGTTTTGAAAAATAATTCATTAAAGATCCTTTAAACAAAACAATGGTTTTGTAAAAATAGAGTAATAAATTAGTATATCTATTTTTAATCATAATTTTTTTTTTAATTATATCTTCACTTATCATGTTTATTGTACTTTATGATTGGTGACATGCATGAGACTAATGAGCACCCAATTCAGAATTTCATTAATCCCAAGAAAAAAATGTTTTTATCTAAAATGCCTGTTTTAGCTATTTTTAACATAAATGTGCATTTAGGCTGTTATCACATGACCACTCTTTTGGTTATTTAAATCTCATTTAATGTAAATTATTATACTAATACTGCTTAAAACAATTCTATTTTATTATATAGGCTATATAATAAATATAATAATTTTGTAGATATTATATATCAGTATTAATAATAATTTATATATTATTAAATTATATATTGTTGTAAAACAATTCTATAAAATGTACAGATACAGATTCCCTTTAGTCCCACTGGATAATTAAAATATTAGCCTACTTGCTAGAGTTATATGATTAATAAATAAATTATATAATAAATAAATAATATTAATCTATTATTATATAAATTAACTAATAACAATTAATAGAAATTGTATTAATAGAAATAAACTATTAATATAGTTATTATTTAAAAAATCAGTTGTTAATCATCTCTCTCTATTACAAATCATCAAGTGGAGCTAAAGTAAATGTATACCAGTATATATACTGATATGGTGTTCATTATATAGAAAACTATAAAAAAATAAATATATTTGATATTAATAATATATGTGTGACACATTTATATTTTTTATAAAATATGATATGCTTAAAGTTTATTTTGATTATGGTAACCCTATTATAAAATTTTAATAAAAAAATATATGTATATGTAATATATATATTTTTTTTTTTTAAATTGATAAAAACATTATAGTTTTTTTAACAGAAATTTATATATTACATATACATATATATGGCAAGTACTAATAATTTATATAAAATATGCTTTATTAATAGCATATTACATTAGAAATAAAAATCTACCATATAATAATATGTAATAATATTTATTCATTTATATGGTGCCACAATGCGGTATATGTATTGTACACAATATATTTATTTTAAAGTCACCCTAAGTCAATCAATACTAAGAATCATACAAAAAAATAATTAATGTCAAGGTTATAACAATTATGTTATTAATATTAATTAATATATATAATAAAAATTAATTGAAATAATATTTTAAAAATAAATATTAATTAATAATATATAATTAAAATTATAATGGTTAATTTAATGAAATAGTAATATTGAATAATCTCATAATAAAAGGGTTTTTTAAATCAAATAATATTTATATTAATATCAGTAATTAAAAAATATATTGACTTTGAATATGTTGTTATTTATAAATATACATATATGAATATAAATGATGGTGCTGAAGTAGTTATCCCCATTCAAAATAATTAAAATAAATTGTAAAACTAGGAAAATGTAATACAATAGCATATTTTTGTTTCAGATATTATAATGTGGTATTAAAATATGTGTGTATGATATAGAATATACATATATGTATATATAAATAATCAGTATAAATCATTGCAAATGTTTGAAAAGTGAGCTACTTTAGAACAAATCTTAGGAGAGATTGTTTGCCATTCTTCTTCAATGACAGTCTTGAGAGCTGCAATTCTTCTAAGCTCATGACTAAACATCTATCCTTAAGAACACCCCAAAGAAATAAATTTGGTTGACTTAAATTGGATAACCAGTCTGGCCACTAAATGCTTCCACAGCAGACAATCCAGCATTTGGTGAAACAATCATTTAGACATTTTTTGACATTCCTGCCATAATGGGGTGGGGCCTCATCTTGCTGAAGCAACAAATCATTAACAACATGGTGAAGGCATAAAATAGGCCATAATTTTGTTTCAAGCATTTCCTCATAGTTGAGGGCATTCACTGCTGAATAAAAAAAAGAAGGGTCCAAGTAGTCTATCTGAAGTAAGCACTCCCCAGACAGGATTCCCACCACATTCATTTCCTTTGTAAAAATTTTATGTGGGTTCTCTGCTGACTAATAAACTGAATTATGGTGATTTATTCTTCCATTTAGTTTAAAGTTACCTTCATCTGTTCAAATGACTTTATCCACTATATTGGAATCAATATGGTATAAGGTTAAAACTCTTTGCAAGATTGAAGTCTTCTGTCTGGGTCATCTTCCATAATAGCTGGAGGTAATTGTTGAAAGTAACTCAATTTCTGTCATAATTAAATTAAGAGAATGACAGGATATCTGTAATTCATGAGAGGCTCTCCATTGTTGTTTCTTGGGGCTATGCACAGATGTGGCAGCCACTAAATCCATATTTTCATTTATGTTGACAGTTTTAGGAGCACTGGACTTAGGAGCATCAATAACATATCCAGTATCTTACAATTTTTTGACTATCTGTTGATAAGATCTTTTTGTAGGCAGTTCTGTTTGAAATAGTTCACCAGTTATCATTCATATGTTGAAAACTATTCATTACATAGTATGTTTTCATAATGTATGTAGATTCTCCTAATCTAATCAATTTTAGTTGTTGTCCATTATTGGCCATAAATATACATAAACATAAACACATATTCATTACAAATAAACTATATGTATATATATATGCATGCAATGTAAATTTTTAATTTTTAAACTTATCTTTAATGTACCACATTTTAAATATGTTAATGAATTTGAAATGGCTAAAGCATGCAATAGACTTTTAATAAAATCTTAGTTATGCCATCAAAAGTTGATTATATAAAAATTTTAAACAAAGAAACTGGCAATAACTATTTCTATACCACCCTGTATATGAGTATATAAATATTATTATTTGTTTATATCTTTAATTGTCCCTTGACCATATTCTAATAAAAGAAGCATTCTGATGAAAGTATACATTTGTTAATAAAAGTATTAATTTTATACTTAATTTCACATCTCATCAGACTCAGCCAGTTATATATGTAATATCCTAGTAGCTATTATATTAGATAGGCTGAGGTTGTCAGATAAGGCCTCCAGTTACTTTTAGAATATTACCACATCCTTGGTTAGTTAAAAGTATCTTTTTAATACATTTTTAATATAAGTATGAAATTAATAAAAAGTATACTTTTGTCAAAATGCTACTTTTGTTGGAATAGCCTTAGACTTAGTACTAGATTAAAAATAAAAGTAAAGATAAAGTAAATATATGCCAAAAATATGTTTATATAGAATATAACTATGTCTTATGTTTTATTATCTAAGCTAAAATGACGAATACATGTTATTTTAATTTAAACATTCCAATAATATTGAAGTATTATTATTATTTTATCATCATTGATAATAATAATTCCTGATAGAGTATATTCTCTTATGTCAGCCATAATCAGTATACCTAAAAGCATAAGTTAGTCCAAGTATAAATTGTAATAAATAAAAAATAATTAATTAATTTATATGTATTTTATTATCTTATCAATAATAGTAATATAAATTAACTGATGTATTAATATTATATATATATTATTAATATTTAGCATGAAAAATGGTTGTTGCTATATACCAAGTCTCGGCATTTAGAAAAATTGCTATATGTCAAGAGTGGATTTTTTTTTGAAAATAAACAAAATGTCAAAAAAACAAAAAATAAACGTAATTAAATTTATATATTGTAATACTATTGTAAAAAAGATAGTGAGATGCTTGATAATCAAAGTTACTTAATAATTACATTCATTTTTGTTTTTTCTATATTTTTGATTTTGTCTAAATACCATAAGTGTGACTCTCAGCATATAGAAAAAATTGTTATATGCCAAGTGGATTTTTTTTTTTTTTAATAAACAAAGTATAGTGACATGCTTGATAATTGTGGTGTGGTTGCAGCCCAGTATGCATTTCATGTAGCCCAACAGGAATATCTCCGGCGTACAGAGAGAGAATTTATATATAAATGAATA
>JAYRBW010000997.1:0-14025 GCA_036023295.1 Invenusta paracnida | reverse complement strand
GAACCGAATTGGGAGAGGCCAAAACTGTCGATGATGGACTTTTAGATATTCGAGTTAAGAACTATTCTTTCCAGCACCTTGGATGAAATTTGGAGAAGGGAAATCGGTCTAAGGTTGTCAATACTGGGATTTGCTGTTTTAGGTATCGACACGATGTGGGAAGATTTCCAAAGTGATGAGAAGCGGCGTTGGGTGATTGATAATTTGAACAAGTGGGCGAGGGGAGCAGCAAGGATGGATGCAGTGTGTTTGTAAATTGTGGCTGGGACGTTTTTGCTGCCCGTAGCTTTTGTTTGGTTGATTTTGAAGAGTTCTTTGTACACTTGGTCTACAGTGATGCCGATGTCCCAGTAACTAGTGTTAAAGGTTTCAGGAGTATTGGGTGGGTTTTGGTCGTTAACAAAAACACAGGCAAATTTTGAGTTGATTGCATCAGCAGCCACAGGTGTTGAGGGGAAAAGGTTAAGATAAGACGGTACATTGGGTAACAGGACTTTGATGCTATGGTAGTGTACGCAACTCTCGAAAGATTCTTATTGTTTTGTTTGGCTTTGTTGGGCCAAATTAGAATTGAGATCGAAAAATTCATCGATTTAGTAGCTTGTTCTTTCGATGTAATATAACTATGAAATTTAGAATTTTATTCTTTTAAAATTTCACCTTTAGCCGGCTACCATATGCCGCTGTTTTACTAAGCAGCAAAGACATTAGAATGAAATAATATATAATATGTAAACGTCCTTTCCACGCAGTCACACTGTACATTCGTTAACCATACGTTGAACTCACACCAACTCTGTTGTAATAAATACAATTTAACCAAGAAATAATATTTTCTTATTCCTTTACTGAATCAAAGAGGATTCAATAATATGATGGCAGCTATTAACGGATAATTTTAATGATTATTAGATACATTAACATATTTTATAATATATGTATAATGATATTCTGGAAATTTCAATGGAATATTTTGCTAGTCCTATTTACATTGCCAATTCAAAACTAAAAGAAAATGAATAATTTTTACCATCCGACAGTTGGAAAATTACTTCCTCATAGTCAAAGAGGATGAAGACACTAACCTATCCTTACTTCTCAAATCCCTACGGCCTAAACGTTTATAATGAACTACCAGCTTCAAAAGCCACTTACATGCAGTGTTTGACCGTTTGACAGAATTTTTCGGGAAAATTAATTCGGCGCAAGACGTTCTTTTAATGTCGGCAATCTAATAATGAGAGCATAACCGAGTTCTCCTACCGGTTACATCGTTTATCAGTGGAGTGTAACTTCGGAGCATCTACAAATGACATGCTATGGGACATCTTAAGAGTTCATGACGACAGCTAGGAGAGCATCTGCTAACGGAGGATGACCTCCAACTTATATTTGATTTATAGCAATTAGGAAGACCGAAGCCTACGAGCGCATGAGAACGGAAAGGCGAAGTATCAACATCACAGGCCTCGATGTCGTCGCAATACAATCTTCTGGGAAGATCACATAACTTACGAATATAACCGCATACCGACAGCTAACGAACTAAGCGAACATGGGATCGATGGAGACACGTTCGTGCTAAAGATGCGGCTCGAATTCACACTTCGCAACCGACTCCAGGTGCAAAAAAGCATGGAGTTCAAGATGTGGTAAAATCGGACACTTTGCGAGTGTATGTTGCTCATCTAAAACTATAGAATTTTCTAAATTTGAGTCAAACGTAGAATATGAATTGTCAGTATATTATCAATGTCAGTTACATGGGATAATTTCTTTACAGTTTTTAATTTTTTTACATTGATAATATACTGACAATTCATATTCTATGTTTGCCTCAAATTTAGAAAATGTTAACTCTGTAACTAGAGATGTTCTTTTAAATGGATAATGGAAAATAGTGGCTGATACAGTAGTCAAGATTAATGTTTTGAAAAACATGAAACTACTAATGTAAAAGTGAAGGCTTGGGATAATTTTGAAATATAAGTAGTGGGAAAATATATCTTACCTACCAGAATGTTTCTCTCCCTGATACTTTTTATCATGAAAGTCTACCCACTTCAACACTTCCAATATTTATTTACAAACTTTGCAAACAGCTAGGAATAATTTCTGAATTATTTTACTAATTTTCATTTTACCTACTTAATATATGTTTATAAAAGCCTATATATACATCTATATACAGCCTATATAGTAAGTAGTGGTTTATAAACAGATAACATCCATTTTATAAATAAAAAACACGTTTCCATTATAGCTTCCTATTTGTACTTCTCGCGCTGTACTTTTTCATAATCATATTTCACAAATGCATTATACGTACGTATAATTACATTTACTCTCACTTCTATTTACTGCTTATCATATCGTTCTTTAGTTGAACTTATTACTATACTGCAGCCTTACCCATTTTCTGCCTCAGTCTATTATGTAACCTATAGATCTTCCAAACACGTGGAACATTATTTTTTACCATTTGTAACCATTTACTCTGTACCAATTACCAGTTTGTAACTTTACTTTCTGTACATACTTTCACTAATTGGACTAAGAATAAAATTTACCAACTCAAAGGCCGGAGAATATGTGGGGCTTATTGTCTTCTTACTCCTATTCTCATAAAGATTATTTCTGATTTTTGTGTGTTATTTTCAATATAAACATTTCTCTATATGCGTGTTGATGTGCCCATAATTTTGAATTTTTACATTTAAATATAATGTTCTATTTAATTCATTTTGTTCATTGATTAATTTACAAAAATAATTTTTAATATACTACTTCAATAATTAAAAGTAGTAAGTATTTATATTTTAGTAGACCAACTGGTTTACCGACTATGAGTGGTCGTTATTGTTAAGTAATCGTTTGAAAACGATTTAAAGAGGGTCGGGTTCTGTGCTGACACTAAACCGACTGTAATTCCGACTGGTAAAGCGATTACTTTTTCTAACAGTGTAGGTTGAGATAGGTTGACTTCGATAGAGCTAGGTAACTCATTTTCAATTGGGTATACCAATTCGGTCGCCATATTTATCCGTAAACGAACGAATTTATATTTCAAATAAAATACTATCAGCAGAAACGTATGATATATTACTTACCATATGCTTAAATTTCCTCTTATATTTACTTATACTATTAAACCTCTTTTGCAGCATTTATATTTCCTACACGTCTCACAAACACGTAATTTTTATTCTCATATTTAACATATTTAACGTAAATAAATCAATGTTTATTCTTTTCACCTGTCAATAATTAAAATGAATTGCAGTTTTGAATCACCAAATGCAAGATGTATTGTCTAAATTGTAGATTTATTGACAATAGTAATTGAAAAAATGAGAACGTATAATATTATGATTAGTGAGGATTGCTAATAACACATAATATTGTGATAAACCTTAGGGTGATATAAGAAATTAATTTCATCAATGTACCACTTATATAAATGAAATCTTAACTATGTACATATAGTTTGATGTTAGTCTCCCCATATATCAATCTCTATCGATATGTCGAAGGCATCATGCAATGAATATAAGATATGACTCAATTTTAATGACTATATATATATGTCTATAGGTATTCTATATTGAATTGCAGAGTATCCACATATGTAACTAAAAATCTTTAATCCATCTAGGTACACGTACATTAACTTATGTTAGTACGAATTATATTCCGGAGGATTGACATCTGAAACCAATATAAGATGTCCTCGCATTGTGTATAATAATTGAACCCGGCCATGGCCGGATTAGCAACAATCTACAATGCTCTACTTTCCATCCGGTTTATTCTCTGTGTAACTCTATTCCGGGGACAGCTTGTTCAGAGAACTGACAACAAGCCGCATTTGGATCAGTATATTAACTCTCATAGATACCTCTGACTTTTTATTTATATAATACTTATTACAATATAAATAAATATATTCCGTCCAGGTATGCATTCATCTAAATAGCGTAATTATTGTTTTGATGATATGCGGGTGGATCGACAAAAAAGAAGATATTTAGGCTCAAATTGATTATGCATAAGTAAAATAGAATGCTATTAGATGAACTGCTCACACATTACTGATCAGATTCTTTCGTCCTTCTTTCATGAAAATGACTTCTCATCTATTCAAGTCCTCTAGCTATACGATAATAGGTTCTCCGCTCGGTGGAAAATTTCTCAATTGAATGAAGAAAAACAAATTCCAGGACGACATCTTTCCACTCTCCTCTCTGTCCGTCCTTATTACTTTTTGAGTTGACTACCTTCGACCTTCCGGGAAGTGCTAAGAGGAAGCTATTGTATGGAGAAAAGAAAGTGGTATTGAGTTCATTGTTGAGTCGCGCCCGATCCTGATAAGAAACTGAAAAATAAAAGACTAGACACTATCACACTACGAACTATCAACTATAGAATTGAGGATTGCTTCTCTTCGCATTTCACATATACATACATATATTTTAGATTCAACACACTGCTGGGTGAGCGGTTAATTATGATGATCCGAGAAGTTAATTTGACCTCTTATAGTAGAACGGATCATTTTCGATACTTAACCGACGCCGTCTAGCATTATCATATGAGTTTGAGCTGCCATCAGAATATAAAGGTCATTGGAGAGATATTTAAATGGATCTATTAGATCACAAGTCATTTTTCAGGAAGATCATCCGAAATGGGCGACTTGTTTATGATATCTTTTTTTCTGCCTAAACATATATAGACCACCCCAATTTCGCCTAATTGCAAAGTCTTCTATATTCATTTGTCTTTTTCCGACTTCTCTGGAGTCTAATATAACTGATGAACTAAGAATTTATTTGCTTCTATCTCCTTCAATTCAATTCAATTCAATTACAGAGCTATACTAGCCACCGATAAATAACCTACATGAGCATCCACACTTCAAAGGAATTATCATGATGATGTATATAAGAGCCAAGCGTATATAAGAGTATGTTGATATTAATGTATACAATATATATATATATAATATATATAATATATCAGAAAGCGAGAGAATCGATTTCACACATCGTTTTAGCCGATAAAAGTTGATCATGGATCATTTGGAGAGATTTTCTGATCTGCTAATGTATTATTTAAAATAGAAAAATATGATAATAACTCTAGCGAAATCTTTTTTCATATGTTTGTTGGCGTTATATTACAAACCGTGAGCTGTAAAGATATACAATGTATTAAACTATAGTTGGATAATACAGCTATGTCCTTTTAGATACTAACTTTTGCGGTCAACGGATAGAAAGATAACAAAATATTGAATTATAAATTGATTTGACGCTTTTGATACTTTGATCTTCTATAAAGACTCTTGTGCACTTCTATTTTAGATCTATGATCTAAATCTAGTTTTTTATATTATATTTGCATAATTCGACCGCATGTTCAGATTTATTCTACTGATATGATATTCTCAGGAATAACTACTTTGTCTAAAATCAATTTTCCGGATAATTTGATAAGTATAGATGAGTTATTTTTTGGGGAGACAAGCAAATCCCTAGATTTTATGGATTGTTCCTTTCTTTAATGCTAAATGCTTTTATAAATTAAAAGGTTATGCTTGGTTGAAGATTGTCTGATTACTTAAATAAAGTTAGAATTTATGAACATTAGTTTATAGAAGGCTAAATTTAGGTATAAGTTTTTTTTTCAATTGGATTGTTTAAATGGGATATATTTTGTATTATAGATATATTCTTAAGAGAGTGGATTGAGCGAAAGAGTTGGTATGACTGAAAGCATTTATGAATGATTAGATATTTGCATATATGCTTAAATTAAGTGAAATAATTATAATTATATAATCTACACAAAGTATATATCACCTAAATACATCGATTTCAATAAATAATCAAAATAATTGCAATATACCATATATATCAGTAATATCAAATTGAATTATATTGTAAATAAATAAATATGACATCAAAATTGCAATTTACAACACTTCTAATTATCTCATGAATTTTTTAAATTTCAATAATGAGAATTTTAATAACACTAATTATAATTAAAATGATTTTTTTAATGAAGTTAATGGTGACTTGAAACTTAAAACTTGAAGCTTAAAATAACATAATTATTATTTTTAACATTAATGAACTGCCAATTTTTTAATCTAAACTATTTATAAGTTATATAATACCTTCTTAAGTATGAAAGTCACTTTGTTATATATTATGTATTGGTAATATTATAACTCAGTTAATTACAGTTAATTTAAAAGTATAAATTATATCCACATTGTAGAAAATTGATACGAGTTAAAGATGAATAATTCTAGTAATATATGTTTATTTGAATTGTATCATACGCAGGCAAAGCGCAAGTTACATGATTTAATAAATATATACGTGTATATTCATCTAAATTGTTTAAAATGCAATCTTAAATTGTTTTATTCGATTCAGGCTAAATTCTCAGAGGAAGACCGTCAAAAACTCCAGGATGAAGTCGAGAACTGCCGGAAAGCTCTCGTGGAGCAGAAAATACTTGCAAAGCCACCAGAATAGGGCAGTTTCTTCAAAACTCGGCTACAAAGGTATCATGTACAATATCATTGAAAAATCATTTTGGAAATTAAAATAATCTATTTAACTAGTTCTGTACAACTCTCGTTTTTGCCTTGTTTGTTCCATAAATTATTTTTTATCATTTCAATAACTTGCTTTAGCTTTGCTAACTGGGTTATCTAAAAATTATACCCTCACCGAATCATTATATTAGCTAATTCTTTCCTAATGTAGTGTACTTTAAATAATAATTTATTTTTCAATTTTATCTTCAAGGAGATTACTCTCCAAAATATTGATGTTATATTTATTTCTAAATTAGTACTAAGTAGTGGAATTGTATGTGCCTTTTTACCTCTTCTTTGAAATTACTACATGCCCGTATTCATTTGTTATTTTCAAAAAGTTTAAACAAAATTTATAAAACATTAAAATCGCCGAAATCCCGGTTGAAGAGAAATAATATACGTGACATACATTTCTTCATTCCACATATAAGTCTTCAAATTAAATCTGTATTACGTCATTGGTAACTGCTGTAGACAAGAGTTGCATCATGTATAAATAAAGACAAAAAACAACATTAAAATTACAAACATCGGTGCACACTCGCGTTAAAAGAATGAAGAAAAGCTAAATAGTAATATACCTTACAGCTATGCATAGCCGATTTGTTTCAAATATAATTGACTAATACCTACTTAGAATGCTCGGTAGATCAAAATAAACGTATAAATGTTAACTATATTTTCTATGTTCTGGTTTGCTTATAGTTAACTTTTTCCAGTATGTTATGAAAGCTTATTTTGTCATTCTTTTTGGTACACAGTGAATAAAAAATAAATGAATGATAAATACAACTATCTATATATGAATCATTAAGTTTTGAACAAACTATAGATATCTATGAAGACCGTCTCTTCAATCCGACAAATGAGACTAACTACTAACTACTAAATATTTAAAATGTATATTTGATATATTGTTAATGCACATGAACTATTCTGCCAAATAAGAATACATGTAGTTAAGATGAATTTAGTTGGTTGTTGGTATTCATATGTACATTTAACTTAATTTTAAAACAGTCAACGTTACAACGTTCGTTTTGTGCTATAGAAGGTACTTATTCCATAATATTCCATATATTTCAACTGAAGGCATCGCCTGCTTTTCATTATTAATAGCTATTTAAGATCTTTCTATGAGAAATTTTCTCATCGTTATTATTACACATCACATTATAGACTTTACAGGAGAATTATTTTAAGTGTGGAGGGAAATGTTCTGTTTACAGCTTATACTGTGCTAACGTCCTCTTTTGTTTGACCTGTTCAATTATGTACCTCAATATCATAACCTCGATAGTTTGTTTTAGATTTGTGAAGGTAAGGAAGTGAGTTAATGATCGAATAAATTCCAGAAGTAGAGCTAAAGGTAGGTATATAGAGAGAAATAGAGAGATAGAAAGTTTAGACTGCTAATGAATAGTGCTTCATTCTCCTTAGACTAATACATTTTTTCAGCGCAGAGACGTCCCCTGTTTTATTACAAGTGGCAGGGGTAAAAATAGTTTTGGTTTTAATGCTTCCTTGGGTTATTAAATGAAACGAATAAGTACGGTAATAAAATTCACTTGTAAAATCCAATTAAATATATTATTGAATAAAATTCTAGTTGCATGGAGCAAAATATAATAATTTATCGTCTCAAACGTTTTCTCAAATATGACGAATACAATTTCTTCTGATGAAGAGGCTATATTATTTGTCTGAATGTCTAAAAAATGATCTATAAACGAACCCAATTCTCGTATGTATAATTTGTCTTTATTTGAAAGGATAAAATATATAACAACAGTTTTTTAGTTATAATAAAAGTGTGGATCTCCCTTTGCAACGTGATATAATTATAAAAGAAACAGAAAGCCTATGTTGCTATAAAAACTATATTGTTTACAAATTTTCGGAGATCCACTCCATAGACGTGTATTACAAAGAATAAATTAGCAATGAGAAACAGGTATTAAAATGATTAAAAACATTACATCGCTATAATATTATGACCATTATAATAGTGAGGCTCCTTAGTGAAATTATCGTTACACGCCGGATAATAGCACCAATTTTTTTGTGAGTATTTATGAATATGGAGATTACAAAAATCCCATGCTCCAAAAAATTTGACATTTGGAGCATGGCAACAATGGCCATATACATAAATGCACATATATAAACACGACATGCAGTCTTATGTAACACATTCAAAGTATACTGCTTCATAAAATTTATTGAAAACTGAATTTTCAGAGCTATTATATTCATATTGAATTATATTTCATAATTATATTACTTTAAATATAATGATATAATATAAATATTATATAACAGATAATCAAGTTCAGGTATAGACGACCAATAAACAAAGCTCCTATTTTGTTGACTTCCTACGGTTTTGTTTTTGAATTATACATTTATTATATTTATTTCACCATATTTTACTTATTCAATAAATAATTCATGCTTTAACAACTTGTTTTGTCTCTTAATATATGAATAACAGAGTTTGAAGTGATATTCAAATAGTAAATAGTATAAAAGAGATTTTAACTGAATAAATGATTATTTGCAAAAATTAAATGTAGGACAATTAACAGATTTTACTGAGTTATATTATTTATCATTCATGAGAATATAGACATTTATATAAAAATTATTCTACTTTAGTATTACAGTCTAATAGTCGTTCTAAAAGCTCTTGTTTTAATCAGTAAATTGTGTTTACAGTAGTGATGAGTTTGTGCACAGTTTCAAACTTTTGTGAATTTTGAAAACGATTGAAAACATTATATTACAAACTGTAACTTTTTTCACTAAAATAGTCAGAACGTATCAGTCCAAAATTATTCAAAATAAATACATAATAGATTCATCAGCGATTGTAAAGTACTTGGCCATAAATAATTATTTTTCTCGGAAAATAAACAGCATTAAAAAAATAACTAATTAAATTTATATATTGTAAAGGATAGGGAGATGCTTGATAATTGTAGTGTGGTTATAGATGCAAGCGGCCGCCAGCTTTTAAAAGGAGGGGTTACTTGTTAATTACATTTATTTTTTGTTTGTTTGACTTTTGTTTATTTTCCAAAAAGAAAAATATGCCCAAGTATTCCACAATTGTCAATTCATCAAATATAGGACAACAGAAATAGCAGAAATAATTGTCAGTCTTCACCATCCAGGGAGTCTAAATTTCCGGTTTTTAGCCGGATTCCGTTTTTTAGATCGATTTTATAGGGTATCAAAACAATTTCCAAAAAATGTCAAAATGTGACAAAACAAGTCTTTTTTAAATTTATGTCAAAGTGTAATTATGTTAAAAAATAATTTTAATAATTAATAAATTATGTGATTTTGACACAGGAATTAAAAAATAGACTCGTTTTAATATATTGACCAATTATTTTGTAATACATGGTTTATGTATTATAGTATATATAGCTGTATTATGGCACGATTTGAGAGAAAACCAGAAAAATTGTCAATTACATCAAGACTGCTGAAAGATGTCCACAGTGCATGAGATAAATACACTTGTTGAATCGCAGAAAATAAGCAGAATTAGCTGACAAGGTTTCTGCTAATGCATTGGAGACCCACTACAGAGACAATACAGCCAGACCCACACACCAAAATGGAAAAAGCAAACAAGCAGATTCTAAATGCACAGTGTTTACAAAAGGAAGGAATAGAATTGCTATGGATTCCAAGGATTTCAACTAAGTCTGTTGCAAATGCTCTCTTAGAACAGAGTGCAACTCTTTTGTAGAAAGGCGAAAAGAGGAAACATGAAGCCCAGACATATGCAGAAAAAGAAAGCAAAAAGAATTGAAATATAGTTGTTTGCTTTGATGTAAATGTTTCTGGTTTTATACTACTTTTATAGTTCTAAGCCTGTTAAATGTGCTATTTTGTTGTTATATGGACAGTACTTTGACATGGTTTATTTCCAATTGTGCTTAAATTTTTATAAAGTCAGGGATCCTAAAAGTCGGGATTTCAGAAAATTTGGAGGTGATTTGGTTACCTCCTGCAATTCACAAGAAAATGCAATAAAATGTATACCCCCACCCCTATCACACAAGGCAGCCACACAATAGATGCTAACCTAGAGTGACACAGGATCAGGTCAAAACATAACCACATAGAAAAAATTTATGGGATGTACATGCAATGTCTGTTAGAATTGGTTACTTCATTTTATCAAGCCAGAAAAGTCCCCATGTTAGAAAATCAAGTTGAGTGATACCCCTATTTTAGTGCAACTGCACAACAGAAATTAATGTTTAATGAAATCAAATTATATAGTGTTTTATTGATACGATTTATAAAATTACACAATCTGGTATTTAAAGCTAATGGTATTTAAAGTAATTATTCGCTATAATTAGATACTATTTAAATAACAACCTTGGCCAATCTGAACTATGTTAGATTAAAATAGACATTGCTAGAGCACATAATCTAGTGTTTTTTACATTTTATTGCTGCATATTGTTTAAGAGAGGTAGTATTACAATTATTGAGTGTGTTAATCTAAAATAAAAGTAGATTTATAGATATGTATAACTTACTATTTCTTGGTCACCTTTTGACTATAATAAATATGGTTTAGCTAATAAACCAGGGCTCCTGGTGTCATAAAATATTATAATATCTGCATTTCATTTTTGTGTAAGATTTCCTACTCTTTGAATTTATAAAGTCTCAAAATGTAATATCTGATGTTAAATTTAATATGCTTTTATTTTCTGTTTAAAGGTAAATTTTACAGTTGAAGAGATCCGGAGGTTGATGGACTTGAAGCAGAACATCCGCAACATGTCTGTCATTGCTCATGTGGATCATGGTAAATCAACTTTAACAGATTCCTTAGTTAGTAAGGCTGGAATTATAGCATCATCTCGTGCGGGAGAAACAAGGTTCACAGACACTCGTAAGGATGAACAGGAACGATGCATCACAATTAAGTCAACAGCTATTAGCTTGTATAATGAGCTGGCTGACTCTGATATTGCGATCGTCAAGACAGTTCAAGAAGTGGCTAAGGACGAGAAGGGCAATGAAGAGAAAGGTTTCCTTATCAACTTGATCGATTCACCTGGTCATGTTGATTTCAGCAGTGAAGTGACAGCAGCTCTTCGTGTTACTGATGGCGCCCTGGTTGTTGTTGATTGTGTATCTGGTAAGTTCCTATATTGTATTCATTATAAAAACGTTTTTTTATTATAATATAATATCCAACAGCTTTACTTTGAAATATTTGACTAGCACACAACTTTAGAAATAATTTGTATTTGTAACTATTTTATAAAAAATTGCATAACACTGACTTTTTGCACCATATAACATTGACTCTTAACAAACTTATAATAAAAATTCGGTTAAAAGAAAGTCTTCTCGTGACGCAATTTACTCTTTCAACCCCGAGTAATACATATCATTCGTAGTAAATTTGATTTTTTAGCACATATAGGGCATAAAATATTTCCCTCAAATATCAGCCCAACTTATAACCAGAACAAATGTTAGAGATATGGTTTCTCGTTTATCAATCTCTCAAGTGCTGTTGTGTTAATCAACAGTGATTTAAAAACAGATATCTAACACAATTACCCTTGAGTGTTACAATATGAGTGTTGAATACTATATTTAAATTTATTTAAAGTAAAATCTTGCTAGGATCATGACCCAGAGTTGCATTGTAAAATGAAAACATAAAAGCAGAAAACGGTTTTGTGCTTTTATGTATAATATTTTGCCGTTAGCTTCATTGGAGAATTGAGTTATAAATTAATTAAATATAATTAGATATCTTATAAATTAACCAGAGATTATGAAAATCGGCGGAAAAAATTGGGTTGGGCAGGCTGTATACGGATTGTCAAGGTGCCCACACATACTCTGAAGACGAGTATATACTTGGATATACTCTGATTTTAAACCATATATTTGTATATACTCTGATTTTCACCTTTTTTATAAATCTAATAAGTAAAAAATGTGCGCTTCGAAAATTTTTTTTAACAATAATGTTATATTTTCTTTTCTATTTGGATACACATAATACCTAATGCATATGGGTGAACATTTATATAATGATCCAAAATTGTCCAAATCATTTCAAGAATAGGGCAACTAACTGCACTTCTAGCAGAAGCCGCAAAGAAACGGAAACGAAAGATCGAAAGTGGACTTCTATAGAACTTTTTTTCTTCTTCATATAATAAGATTTTTTGTTAGTCTGGAAAATAGTCTTATTGTTAAATAAATTAAATGTTATTTTATACTATAGCTTGATGATAAGTTGACTACTATACTACTCGAATAAATATTATCTAAATACATAAAGTGGCCGAAATTCAAATAAACTACTATTTCCTAAAATATAAGTACTCGGATTTTGTTTTTAGTTTCACGTGGCCACCCTGATTGTGCTGTGTGGGCAGCACTGTTATTATTTCATATTATGTGTAGCACCAGTTGTAGTAATAATAAACTCAATTTCTGTCTCATTAAACTATATTATTAATTCTATATTATTTTACTTTCTATACTTACTTTAAATGGGATATTGTCTTATATTTTCAGGAGTGTGTGTGCAGACCGAAACCGTGTTGCGGCAGGCGATTGCTGAGCGCATCAAACCTATCCTCTTTATGAACAAGATGGATTTAGCTCTTCTCAGTCTTCAAACTGAGAAAGAAGACCTCTATCAAACCTTTCAACGGTGCATCGAGACCGTGAATGTTATCATTGCCCAGTTTGGTGAGGTTGATGGACCCATGGGTGATATTTCGGTGAGTGTTCTTTCGAAATCATTTAGCTACAAATCAAGATATCTCAGATATTAGTTATATGTTAAAATAATTTATTACATTTTATAATACAGGGTGGCAGCCCGTCCTCTAATTTTTAAAAGTCTTAAAGTTTCCTCGAATTCTGTAAAATGTCTTCATTGTCCTCGAAATTTAGAGTATGCTCTAATAAAAAACGTAATATTATTTTTTATGCATTATATGTCCAGTGCTGGTATGACATTTTAAACTGTGTTGTGTAAACACCTGTATTATTTATTTCACGGTCCTCTTATTTTTTTAAATATTTTCCTTTTTTAAACATAATTTTCGATTTTCAAGCTAAAATATAATTTTTTTCACATATAAAGCCATGTAAATTTACAATCTGCAAATTTAAAAAAATCCAGTATTTTTTGCCCATTGTCAATAACACCTCACTCAAACAAGAAAAAAGAAGTTAAATATGTCGAAACTTTTGTAACGATTTTAAACAATATATGTTGTATTGATAAACTATGAATCAATGAAGTGGAATAATTTTATTTGATACAGCTTTTAATAGAAATATTTTATATATGAAGTACTGTTACATTTTTGTGAAACATTGGTAAG
>JAYRBW010000986.1:0-14027 GCA_036023295.1 Invenusta paracnida | reverse complement strand
GCCAGCCAGGGAGCGGTAGATAATATGTTTGGTCCGAACCGGGATTCGAACCCACACACACAGACTGCCATTAATTGTATTTAACGCTCTAACCACTGGGCCATCCGCTCCCCTTATGGTTGCTTCATGTAAAATTGGTTATTTTACTCTCCTAACTCATGGAAGAGAGATAAAGTAGTATGTTTAATTAATCGCGCTTTTTGTATTTGTTTCTCTTAGAAATTATTTAATTGGGATATTGTTCAATTTCAAAAGCTTTTGGAAACTAATTACTACCTATTCTCCAAACTTATTCTTGTCCTGCGACCGGCTTTTCTGAAATATAAAACTTTCGACTCTTTATAATGTCTTAATAAATAAAGACAACACTAATTTTCTGTATTTTACGTGTTGCGACAATTTATCAGAATTATTTCATCTAATAGTAAACTAAACTTTTCACTCTTTTACATTTTTTTTAGGATTGTTTCTGAATATTTAAAATTTGGTAATTATGTTACCCTTAAAGATCGTATTTCTTGTGTACAGTTTAATGTGGCTTATACTTGTCCTGTTAACACTAGAAGTGCTGCTACGTCAATTGACTCAAATTTTCCTATTACATTTTTTTAACTTCTTTTTTATGAGGTTTTAAGTCCAACTTTCACTGACTTTTACTAATATTACTGAGTAGTAGTAATAATGCTACAAGATTATTATCATTTGTTGGGTAGACCCAACAAATGGCAAATAGCAAAAAATTGAATCATAAATAATTGTATTTAAGCGCGGAGCTAAAATTGACGAAAATGGATATTTTTCTGAGTCATTTTCAGTTGCGTTTTAAAATCTTCAATGCAAACGATAATTTTAATCAAAATGAAATATACATAGAGTCCATGAAATAATTATTCAAACATGCATAATACACATATAATATTTTATACTTAGCACAAAATAATACTAAATAAAGGAAAATATAGTACAATACCGAGTCAAAATATGTTCAATACAATTACGGATAAACATTTGCCACACACTGGAATATCGCTTTACAACATAGAGTTACAGTCCATTTTCTCTGACATTCATTCTCTATCTCGCAACAACAGGCAACATGCGTACCATGATCGGAAATACTTTCAGTGATTTATCTGCAGCTAAGAGCGGTGTACCTCAGGGCTCAATTTTGGGACCTTATCTCTTTATCCTCTATACTGCCGATCTTATTGAGCATGACAGGTACATGAAGTATGCCGACGACAAGTGTCTCTTCGTGAAGATTAATAAAGATCTAACTAAATCAGAAGAAAACCTCAAAAACATATTCGCCTCTGTTCTTACGAAAAGTGCTTCTGTGAATCTGCATCTCAACATAAATAAATCTAAGCTGATTATCTTCCATAAATCTCGCGAAATCACCAATTCGATCTCAATCCCTGGCGTTGCTAATGCTACTATAGTAAAACTACTTGTGGTTACACTCTTTTCCGATCTTAAATGGAATCGTCATATCAATGATATTTCTACTATATGCAATCGTCGAATGTACACCTTGCCCCTTACTAGAACTGTATCCACCCCCAACCAACTAACTCTAATCTACTACGGTCTCATCCAATATATTATTGAATATGCCTGCCCCATTTTTGTCTGCCTTCCTGACTATCATAATTACTCATTGAATATCATTATAAAACGGGCATACCGCATCGCTCATGGGCACTGTGAAGGCAGAGTATGACCATAATAGCTGTCTGATATTATATTGTCCCTCAACGGCTGCAATACTCAAATACATTTTTCATTAAACCATCTAGAACTTCCAGACTTAAATCCTCTTTCGGAATTTATATGCAGCTTTACCTTAACTCCATATGACAATTTAGTCCTTTTTCAGTACTATTTTATTTATAGTATTATTTACAATGAAACTCTTCATTTTATGTTATTTTTGTATGTATCATCATCTTTTCTTTACCGAATCATGTTTTTTGATTTCCATTCTCATCCAAATAAACACTTATCATTTTTATTTTTATACCCCAGCTTGACCAGGCCATTTAGAAGGATGATCGATCGATAAATAATCACGAATTTCTGACGAGAGCTGCATCTAGAAGTTGAGACATTTTATAATTCTTCCAGTGCCTTTCGTGTACAAAATCTAAACATTCACGGCGGTTATTTCCAGGATGTTGTAGAAAACTGCAAGAGGCTATCTTCAACAACCGGATTTGATTATAGACACCTGACACATGAAGTCCAGAAGGTCGACTCCGAACTTGTTAACCCCCTACATACCGGGCTATTTAACGCTGCCAGGTACCGGGGGGGACTGATACGGCTCCCCCTATTGAAATCTACTTTAGGAGTGTTTTATAGTAATGAAAATTGGCTCCTAAGTAAATAAAAATTATCCACATATGAATTTGCTTATATTTTTTTAAATATAAAAATAAAATAGTTACAGCTAATTTAATGTTTAAAGTATGTACATAAAAAAAAGTGAAAAATAAAATTCAATTTTTATCGATTTTTTTTCAATCGAAAACATTAACTATATAAAAGATGCAAATATTATTAAATGTTGTTAATTCAATTATAATTGCTTAATTATTTTATAACAAAAAAAAGAAGAAAAAAATCAATTTTTTGGGGGGTGATGTTGATGGAACCGCTCTCCTGGTTGTCTAGATAGGTCTATGAAAGAAATGATTTCGGTAGAAGTAATAATACATTATTTTAGGAAAAGTCACGAAAGCTTATTATACCTGAATTTTTGCCTGAAATGCCAGCAAAAATTGAAGAGGGGGGCCGAACCGGAATGCAGGGGGTTAATATTGCAGTACGACATGATATCGGGCTTCTTGTTGCCATCAGTTTGCTCTTTACTGTGCATTTGTGTTGGATTCACGATGTTTACTACTTCCTTAGCTTTTGTCTGGTAACTCGTGAGGTTCAGCTGCTGCTCAATCTGGAATAAATCTGATGCATGAAGGGGAAGGTTCTTTGGGGGGAGAAGGTGGCAACTCAGGTCCAGTGATGGTTGTTCGTCGTTGTGCCAGATCCTTATTCGTCAAAACATTATCAGTGGTTACGTTGTAGCCCTTTTCAAGAAGATGTTCCCACAGTATTTGGTGTCAACATTAGTAAGTATCCAAAATTATGGGAACAACAATTCCCGTAAACATAAAATGGAATTATGAAAAGCAAACTAATTTTTTCAAGGAAGCAGATTTATTTGGCGTTTCTATGAATAAATATTGTCATTTTGATCTGTTTCATGATGTCCATTTCGTTCTGCATTCAATTTTTATTAAAATAAATGGTCAAGGTTTCTGTGTCTCTCTGTATATACAAATGCACATCAAATTGCTGTAAGTAACTAGGATTTTATAGTTTATTTTGAATGATAAATATCGAAGAGATACCGAACAAATTTACCTATTGATATATGAAACGGAGTGAGTGCCACAATTGTGTAGAATGCATCATATTGTCAGATTTGATTTATCAGTTGAAATATCTGATTGTATGTTTTGATTAATTTAATTATCTTGTGCGCAGATTCCGTAATTGGGTAATGATGCCACGTCACTCATTTCAGTTTGTTGAAGACAATGGTCCAAGTATGCTAACCCTTCCATTGGTAAATTTGTTATCAACGGGACGAAATAAAGGTGTGACTCTGATGATTCTGTCATCGAATGAATTAGATTGGACAATAGTGACCGACTTTTCCGGTTACGAAGCGATAAATTATTGATTGTCATACTGATAGAAAGATATAAACAAATAATATATTATTTTTTTAAAGAGAATAATGGATTGTGCTACACATAATATATTACTTTATAATTTAATCATGCATTATCGTATTTAACTAAAGCAGCTACGTGCTTAAGGTTCTATCAAAATAAAATAACGGAGAAAATATCATTATTATTAACCTCATCGGTTGAAATTTGTTCAGTGTATACTCAGATTATAATAATGATCTTCCTCTTACGAAAAATATGAAACACAAGTAATACAAATCTAATGTGGATGTGGCCATATTGGTGCCATTCTAATGCAGAAGTACTGCATGATGTTAGACTTAGAGAGGGAGAGAAATTTAACCAATAAACTTATACCTACTCATACATGTGTAGTTATCACCTTGTTGTTCAAATGTTGTTGATACATAATATTAAATTCATATTTAATATTAATAAATATAATTGGAATTAAATTATTTTGTTTTCATTAATAATCATAGACATAGAAAGCAATGAAGTTTTAATTGTATATGCATTAATTTATAACTGGATATAAACGCAAGTTTATGGGTGAATGGAAATGATAAACTGTCACCCAGTAGGTGAGTTAGCAAAAATATGTATTTTGAACCCTGCCTATGAAATGGTTCTAAAATATTCACAAACAAATATTAAGCATGACTTTAATTTAAATTCACCAACTGTGTGCATATGTTGTACACAATTTTAAGGTTGCATAAAACATTGATTTGACAAATTAAGAAACAAAACTGATCAAATAACATTTTAGAGTATTTAAAGAAAGTTGCACAATCTTGGAATATAAATATTTATAAGCAGTAAAAGATATTCTTCTAAATATCCTGAGTGCATCTGCATTCAATGACTAATCTTGGAAAATAAATGTTTGAAGCAATAAACTTTAAGATGTACTCAATTTTCAGGAATTATATTTAAATTCCTGCGAGCTCACTATATTTATATTAGAGTCAGATAGTTCTCTAAGAGGTGTTTACCCCATTTAAAAAACTTTGATCTGTGAATTAATTTAGATTTTACAAAATGGACAATTATTTAATAAAACCATATATCCTACTTTCATATCCTAATTGTTTTTAATTTATTTTTTGAACGAATTTTAAAATTTGAAGGTGTAATTGAATATACTACTAATATGTAATACTTTTTTATACATAAAAAAAACTATAATTGAAACATTGCATTGTATTGTTTTCGTAGTGTAGTTTTATATACTATTTGCATCTACTACTTATGCTTTTAAATTACTCATTGTGTCATTAAAATAATTTATTAATTATTATTTTTAACGTGTAATTAGTGTACTAATTTACAAACGTTTTTTAAAGGTATAGAAGTTTTTTTATTTAAAAAATCATAACATAACGTTTTTCTTATATACTACTCAATTGTGTTACTTGAAATGGAAAATATTAATTTGAAATACAAATAATTTAAAAAATATATTTTTTAATTATTTTTACATTTTTAAAGTGTAATTTAATGCACTACTTATCTGTACTACTAACGATACTTAAAATATGATGTAGTTTGTATTTAAAGAAAATATGTTTACGTTTTTTTCAACTGACTACTCTTTTGTACTATTTATAATACCAAATATTTATTTTTTAATGAGATGTCTAAATTTCAAGAAAAGTATATTTTACTAAAAATATATTCACATGATATTATAATGTTTACAATTAGCTGTGAGCAGTTCATTTTTTACTTAGGATTCTTTCTAAATCCTTACTAACATAGATTGTAACCATTAAGTATGTATCTTACATATATTATAAATATTCATACAATCAATTAATCTCTAATCTACCTCCAATTAACCTCATCTAGCTAAAATAGGTTTTAACTCAAATGTTCGCAAAATGATAAATCGTTAATTTTTTAAAGTAATTAGACGTAATATTTTGTATTAACTTAATAAACTGTGTGTTAAATAAATACAATTTAGTAATCCTACAATCTTGAATATTTTTCACTAAATATAAGACAGAACGGATTAAAATAAAATAAAAGTATAACTTTGCAGAGAGAGGTTAAGTGTCATGATACTTAAGAAAATATATCCCTATCATAATTCTTAATAATTCTTAAAATTGTTGATGCAAAGTAATTTGGTTTCGTCTGAGAGTTTATAAAGGAACATGGCATATATAATATGAAACACAGTATGTCTAAAACATTATATTTACATATTAAAATGGCATTGGGTCTTACATTGGAAAAATGTTTTTTGTGTTCCAGTACCAAGATCCCAAAGTATATCATATCCGCTCCCCACAAACGCCCATAGGTCAATTTGAATTAATCTTTTTATATGACATTTTATTCTGCTCATTGGCAATGTAAACTCGTAAGCTGTTTTATTAATTTTCCGCCGAGTAATTTCACAGGATTGAAGTATCACTGAAATATATTGGTATACTCATAAGAATGTGAAATACATACCTATACATTAGCGTATTTAAATGTATTAACATAATATTAGACATATTATCATAAAAAAATCAAATGATCATAATATTCAAACGCAACTTAAGTAAAACTTTTAGTGCATGTAATATGTTACCACATATCATTTAGTAATGTAAATAAGATGCAAGCAATAGTATTTTGTAGGTAAACGTTATTTTTTAATAAGCAGTATATTTTATTAATCTACTGCAATTAATTTATTATTATTTATTAACAAATAAGTAAGTATTTGTAAGCAATGATTTTGCTCATCTAGCACATGCGTGAAAAGATGCAATGTACGTTGGAACGGTTTTATTTATGTCGCTTCTTGAGAAAGGTTATATTCGGTTGTAAGCGCTTTCTCGCAAGGTCATTACCACCGACGATAACCTCATCTATATTAACCTCTCCCTTCGTAAGCATAAACACAAGAAACCCCCGCCTTTTCCTTTGTGTGTTAAACTCCGTAATCCTACAAGTAAGCAGAGTTTCATTGAGAAAGTATTTCAAGAACTTGAGCAACAATGCAATGTTTCCCAATTTAATTCAGCAATAATTGCCACAGTTGCCGAGGGCCTTCCAAGGAGGACTCCACAACAAGTGCAAAATGGTCTTTGGGACTCTGATTCTATCATCTCCAGTGCTAGACGTAACCTGCATAATTTTACAGATAAGTATAGGTTTGGAAGTGAACGCGTTATTGATGCTTCAGAGACGCTTAGATAAGCCTATATTACCCAAACATACGTACATTCCAAAAATGCAGTCAAAACTATCCGGGATGCCACTGCTAACAGTAAACACGTTGCTGCATGGAAAGCAATCAACCAGCTCACTGGTCCCAAAAGTAAGCCTAGTACTGTGGTCGCTTTCAACTCTGCTGAACAAAGGAAGAGCTAATTGCTGGCCACTGTCGTAATTTGCTCAACGCACCTCCCACCACAAGACAACCAAATGCTACCAACTGGACTTCAAGTTCCTTGTTCGGCAGCCTTTGACTGTGGACCTATTACATGAGCAGAGGTTTTCCAAAGCCCTCAAGGCTATTAAATCTGATATTCCCTCAGGCCCTGAAAATATCCCTGTCAGAGTGCTCAAGATTCCAGGTATTATCTCAGAAGTCATCCGTTTACTCAACTCACAATGCCACGTCCGCCTCGATCCAAACATCTCATGGTCCAACTGAGCCATTCATCACTAGTCCGGGCCGGGCACCAATGGCCATAACAGTATCGATTGATGGCACTCCTCCCCCCAACCGAAATATTAGACTAATTTTTAAAGATGGTTAACATTCCGGAGGGTAAGACAACATAATTCATTATATAGAAAAAAGTAGTGACGTCATATATTTCTGACTACTACTGAGTAACAGATTCATGTACAATTTTTTCTTTTTTTTAAATACTATTTTGGTTTAGAGTGCTATCATTTTTTGTTGTTTTAAAAACTCAGGAAAACCATATATTTTTAGAAAGCTTACGCTTTATAGAGATGTTAACTAAAAAAAAATATATTTGTCTCTTGTTATGATTTCAATGGTGACGTGATCATTTTTATCAAAAATAGATTCTACACCGCTATTTATTGAACGGAAAATTATAGTAAACTTTATTTCTAATTATATTATGTCTTTTTATTGGTATTGAGGAAAGTACTACATCATTTTATGAAGAAAGAAATGCACAATGTGATTTTATGAAAACCTATGACGTAATTAGATGTCGTAACACTGTCTTATAAATGGACTATTTTCTGCGTTTCACATGTTTTGTATTAATTAACTAGATTAAATGTTTAGATAACATTATATATTTTTAGATTCACAAAAGTTAAAACAAGCCACATAGTATTTAAAAAATATTATGTTAATAACTTTTAATTAAATCTATGACATCATGACTTAATTGAAAAAGACAATATAAATTACAGATTTCTATAAAAAATATTTATTTTTACAATACATTATTATATGTTTGAGTTTGTTTATTATATATAATTTCTAATAATACTAAAAGACGTTTACTCATTTCTGTTATCCAAGATTTATTGAAAAAAAAGTAAAATTTCAAAGTATAAGTACAATAACTATAAGAAAAAATGAACAATGCCAAATTAAAGATTGGTTAATTCAAGTTACTTTTTAAAGCATTATACTGATTAGAAACACAGTTAATGTTAATTCTCAACTGAATCATTGTCATAAGTATCGTCTTCCTCTTATTCGTCACCTTCATTTACAGTTTGTTTATTCATGCAGGTTACAGGCAAGTACAGGTTACCGTACTTGCAAAACTTATCTTCTTACATGAACACACATTCAAACAGTTTTTTGTACCACCACATTTTACAGGCAAGGCAAGACCATTTGGTATAGATGACAGTTCAATATTAATAGGGTAAATACCGGTTTCAGTAACTGGCACACCTGCAGTAGAAATATTCGGTAAAACTGGATTATTTTTAAGTGTGGAGTACCAAATCATGGCTTGCTAATTGACTCTCTGTAGATTCAATCGGATACTGTCTCTTGTAGGAGGGAATTTGTGGCTTTTCATTTACCTTTTCGAGCGCATCTATATCATGAATATTTTTTCTCGAAGAACATCGGTGTTTGTTCCACTTTTATCGCCGTACATGTGACAGACTAATTTTTCTCAGATTTCATAGCATCACTGTTCAAATTATTAGTTTTACCAAACAGTCAAGTTCTTGTATGCCTCCACGTCACCTTTAATAATATTGAAAACCGACTTTTTTCCATGATGAGAGGATGAACTAGTTCACCATCCTGAAAACGCATGGAAAGCAGGAAGCGTATTACAGTACATTTTTGGGAATTTCGTATAAATTAAATGAATTGCGACGACTTTATTTGTTGATGTTTGTACCCAGAATTTTTGCAGTTTCAAGGTATCGTAGACATGAACAGTCAACACAATGACATCGGTATCTGAAGAATAAATCAGAAAAGTCTTCTCTCACTTTCGGTGATATGCAGGCAAATAAGTGTATACTCTTCCTGAGTAGAAGTCACCTTTGAATATTGTTTCAGATTGAAACTCAGTAGTATATATGGTCTCAACTATCCCGCAACTTCCGCCCCACACCCCTTCCCTGGCGGAAGTTGCGAGATATGTGAGAGCATATATCTCCCTTCCCTTCCCCCTTGTGGGATATGGGACAATATAAACACTCCGAGCGGGTAAAATCTTAAAGAGATTTTGCGAAATTTTTTCCATTCTAAAAGGATGAACGTAGCGCCAATTCGTAGATTTTATATTAGTAGCATACATGTCATCACATATCCCAAATTTTTAAATATTGCCAGATTGTCAGCGTTAGCCCGCTATTTTCAAAATAATATTCCTATAAAAAAGACTTTCCTATTTTCCACAACACCCCACTCTTTTTTTAATGACTTCGCTCTAATTCTAACAAAACTGTACATTCATCCAAGCAAAACAGTGGCGCGGGTTAACGCTGGGAAATTGCTATATATACAAACACTTCATTTTTCCATAACACACAACCTCCACTAATTCTATCAAAATGATGAGTTTGAAACGGCAAACTGTTGACGTGTATATCCCAAAGGGATATCACGACTTGCATTGTTAATATATGTCTCATTTTATTATACAAAAAATGAATCTTTCTTTTAAAGAATTTATATATACATATGGAACAGATACCACTACAAAATTTCAATTAATTTCCCGGGCGGACAAGTTAAATATTAAACCATTTTATTACTGCATGAGAGATGAAATTATTCCAACTTTATCAACTAGAGCTGACTGGTTCACTGATAAAAGCTATTATGCTATTGTCAATATTCACACACCGAAAGAGAGAGAAGTGCATCATTCGGCATTTTATAAAGATCGATTTAATAATGTGTATTTCTTTGATAGCTATGGTTTAGATCCAACAAATTAAATAGTTGAACTCCGTAAACAATTACTCCATAATAAAAAATTGCGCAATAAGCTACTTCATAGTAAAACATCCCACAACAAAACACCCTACAATAAATCACTTTGTAATAAAACACTCCTTAAAAATACAATGCGCATTAATTTATTTCATTGTAAAACATTCCGCAATCGCATTCCTAAAATTCCTTTAACGTTCAAAATTCAACAGGAAGGTGAAACATATTGTGGTCAATTAAGTTTATGAGTGTTATATCAACTTTCACTTAGTAAAGAGTTTGGAGAAATAGTGCTTGATCTAACACATAAAATTCTTTTAAAAAGTAATAATCAAAATGACATTGGCACCAAATAGATTTTTGTCTTCCAGTGGTATTCAAATCACCATCGAATCCACCGATAAACGTTATGTGAAAACAAATGGAGATGTCATGGATGGAACTTTGGATATGTGTGGATTTGCAATTACTAATGTCAAAATTTCCACATCAGATGCAGAAGCAACCACCAAACAAATGTCAACACAAAAGTGAGTGACCTTACAAAAAACCATCTGAACAACATGCACAACCAACAGATTTATAACCTAATGGATCTAGTTAATGATCAAGTTTCAAGCATTAAAAATTATGTTGACACTTGACCTATCAAGAAAACTCAATTGCCCACTGACATCGCATACTTCCCATTCCACTCAGCTTTCGAACAATAATTTGACTATTTCTACATTCTTGGTGAATACAAACAACTTTCTAGAGTAACTAATACCACCATTGGAAATATTGAGAAAGTTTTTTTTTCGGGTGAATATGGGATGTACTTTGATGGAACAAATAGTATTACTTCAACTAGAACTTACGGAACTCATTACACCTTTTTCAATCTTGCTAAATGGGCTGGTGATGGAAGAACCTTCACTAGCTCGGGTGGTAATCGTCTACTTGGTTGGTGGAATGCATATCAAAGAGCGCATTATTCACAAACTGACATCTATGGAGTAGGAAGCAATCGCCTATCAAGCGATGCAAATAAACATCTATGGGTTGCAAGAAATAATAATGATACAAAATCATTCTATGATGAATCAAATGTAATTGTAGAATCAACCACTGATGAAGATGAAACTTGGGATGGATCGGTTGTAGTTGGCGTACCTTTTCAAACTGCAAATGAAGTGGAATGAGTTATCTATTTGTAGTCATTTGTTTTGAATACGCTATAAGCGATGCATCGATTACTGCTATGAGAAGTTTCCTGAATAAATATTATACTTTCTTTAAAAATCACTTCACAATTTTTTCCTTTAAAAAATGAGTATATAAAATCGTTTTTTAAGTTCGACCAATTCAAAATCAAATGCTGTAAATGTGGGCATTGCAGACAAACGATATCTCAACGAAGCCAGAGACGTATTACAGGATTATTTAAATATGAATAATAATGCTTTAACAAATATTAAAACCCAAAAGCATACACTGAAGCAACCACAGAGGAATATGTTGATTTACAAATTAATGATCTGACTTCTAAAGATTTAAATATGAATTCAAATAAGATTACTAATTTAAAGTATCCTAAAGCAGCAACCGATGCCACTACTCTAGCTTTTATGTTAGTTGCAGTTTATCGCTTAACCTCTGCAGATGTAAATTTTAGAGGAAAATATTAAACCTAGGCGATCCAACATTAGCTACAGATAGTGTAAATAAGAGTTATGTTAATTATTAAATTGATAATTTAACCGCTAACGATTTAAATATAAATGATAATAAAATAATAAATGTCGCACTTCCAAATACAGAGGATAATGCTACAAATAAGTGCTATGTTGATCTTAATATTGGCAATTTAACTTCTAATGATTTAGATATGAATTTAAATAAAATATTAAATGTATCCGATCCAACGACAGAGTATGACTTATCCAATAAATTATATGTTGACAATAAAGTGTGGGGTTTGAAGCAAACAATTGACAAAAAGATTAACGAACTAAAAACTGCAGATAACAGTTATGTTGATTCTTCCCTCACAACTCTAATCACACCAGAATTAGACATGACACATAATAAAATTATTCAACTTGGGAATCCTCTGATGACAATAACGCCTCAAACAAATTTTATGTTGACAAAAAAGCATGAGAATTAAGTCAATCGATTATTCAACAAATAAGGCAACTGAAATGGATAACAATTTAGAACTACAATATAAATCAACAATACCATAGAACTTCCAAATAAATCAATAACACACCCATAATATTGCAAGTATCTATCTACTTTTTTTTGGAAGCTTATAAAAAATAACAAAACGCACTTTTTTTCCGGACACCCTATACATGAAATTGCCTGAACAGCTCTATAAATACGCTTCATGCGTTTTCAGGATGGAAAACTAGTTCATTCTCTTATCATGGAAAAAAGTCTGTTTTCAATATTATTTAGGGTGACGTGGAGGCATACAAGAGCTTGAATGTTTGGTAAAACTTTTACTTTGATCAGTGATGCTATGAAATCTGCAGAAAAATTAGTCTGTCACATGTACGGCGATAAAAGTGGAACAAACACCGATGTTCTTCGAGAGAAAATATTCATTATATAGATGCGCTCGAAAAGGTAAATGAAAAGCGAAATATTAACTCCTACCAAGAGACAGTCTCCGATTGCATCTACAGAGAGTCAATTAGCAAGTCATGATTTGGTACTCCTCACTTAAAAATAATCCAGTTTTACCAAATATTTCTACTGCAGATTGGCCAGTTACTGAAATCGGTATTTATCCCATTCATATTGAACTGTCATCCATACCAAATGGTCTTGCCTTGCCTGTAAAATGTGGTGGTACAAAAAACTGTTTGAATGTGTGTTCATGTAAGAAGATCAGTTTTACATTTACGGTAGCCTGTAGTTCTTCATATTCAAAAACCTGCATGAATAGACAAACTGTAAATGAAGGTGACGAAGAAGAGGAAGACGAAACTGATGACAATGATTCAGTTGAGGATTAACATTAATTGTGTTTCTAATCAGTATACTGCTTTAAAAAGTAACTTTAAGTAACAAATATTTCATTTGGCATTATTTATTTTTTCTTATAATTCGTGTATTTATACTTTGAAATTTTACTTAATTTTCAATAAATCTTGGATAACTGAAAAGAGTAAACGTCTTTTTAGACGGGTCAATATACTGCAACAGTAACCCTATTCCATTTTTTGGTGGTTTTATATTAGGCTGGGTCTAGTTTACAACATATTAAAAGTTGGACAAAATTAGAGTATACTAATGTGTCAAATTTCGAAGATGACTTTTTTCGGTTTACAAGTCATTTACAATAGTCTAGGCACAACTTCTGAAAATATGTCTATTTAAAGTGCTGGAGGCAAATCGTGTTAATTTATGGCATACAGGTAATTTAGATGTACTAAGGGTGCTGAAATCAAATCTGCTGTATGCCTAGCTCAAAAATGGCGATAATTTGTCAAAATTGATAAATTCAAGATGGCCGCCATTGAAACCGAAACTACTCAATAACTGAAACACAAAGCTTCTATCAGCTTAGAAATGTATTATCGACTAATAGTAGTGGGTATGCTTTATCAGAAAATTTTATTTTCAAGGTTACCTGATGACGTCATATGTGTATTTTGAGCATCTAAACGGGTTAATATAGGGGTTAAAATATAACATACTAAAAGTTGGACAAAATCGGAGTATAGGAAAGTAAGGAAAAAATAAGATTTTATTCTATTTTATATTGCATTCTGCTATACAGTTGCAATGAATTATCTGAATCAGTACATCTGGAGCAGGGCTTTTGTCCGTCATCACTGGAACAAGTTTGTCCC